>JASGXE010005405.1:0-31656 GCA_030068105.1 Sinentomon sp. SZTP_YWyxl
ATCACCATTGATATGCATGGGCGACGATGGTCCATCCAAAAACACGAGAAACCATTCATCTCAATGGTCCATTCTTTCCAGTGGTTTTCATGGGTCACTCGATGCCATCACATACCACATCAATCACTGGCCCAATGTCCCCTGGGCAATCACTGGACCACGTAGGTCCATGAAAAACCAAATTACTGGCCACAGTTTTGCCATTCAAATGTGTGGTTCAGTGTGGGACCACGTGAAGCAAGTGTTTATTGGTCAGCACGACCCATTTAACAAAAAGAGTAAGGTCCACCACAGTCACAAACATTGAAATCCAGGTCATGAATAGCTGAAACCATTTTTAAAATCAGTCAGAACCACAAGAGACTAGTCTGATTATCAATACTTTATTTTTACTTGGGTAAAATGGAATGCCTATAAAATGGAAGCCAATCCTGAATCGCAAAACTTATCAAGTCTTCGTATATGGGAGTTCATTATTAACTCAGGCGCCATTCAGAATCAATGGCAGCATGCCAGCGCAAAACATCATGACACTCGTGTGAGGCGTGATGTTGCACCAAACCCCGTTGAAATTCGATGGCCCCTGTAATAACTTTATCTTTAAAATTTCTCCTATTTTCGAGGACTTTGATACGTCGGTAAAGCCGGTGCGAAAGTGGGCTTAAAATTATGTTCCATTGTTTGTGAACTATCCATATTGAATCTAATTACCAAGACACCATTCCAAGCCATATTATCAAGTGAAATGGACGGCGTTAGCCCTTCTCACATGTCTTCACCAGAATGGGCCATTCTACACGATTTGTTCATAACCACCATGGCCCATCTTCGCTGGTGGACTGCCATTCCATCCCACCGATATGCATGGGCCTTTTGGAGCCGCATATATCACTTCAATTGATGGGCCATTGTTTCTGTCATGTGAAATGGGTGTCGCTGGTCCATCTCACACATCAATAACCAGAATTTAAATTGGCCACACAGCACTGCTCCTGAAGCACTTTTCTTCGTGGCCCACCAATGCCACTCACATGCATGCACCAATTCGAACAGAAAAGATCTCTGCAATCAATGGGTCATAGTCTCCATCTAGTGAAATGGGCGGCGTTGGTCCATCACATACCGCCATATAATCCAGAATTCTAAATGGGTCATTCTGCACGATTTGTTTCATGGGCCACCGCGGCTCGTGGTGGCGCATCTTGTTGGGTGGACCAACTTCCCACCCATATGCATGGGCCAGTTGGAACAGCAGAGACCCCTGCAATAAGTGGGCCATTGTTTCCATCAAATGAAATGGGTGGCGTTGGTCCATCTCACACCACAAAAAAACAGGATTTTTAGTGGACCATTCTGGCCTCTTTTCTTTATGGTCCTCTATGGCCCATTAAAAACCACCCTGCGTTGTGGACCATCAATCCCACCGAAAAGTATGGACCAGGATGCTCCATCTGAGACCATCAAAATCAATGGGCAATGTTACCAGAAACATCGGTGGTATTGACTGGACCCACGATGATCCTATGCAATCCATGCAACGAACTGGTCCAATGATCCCATTGAGATGGGTGGATCTTCGTGGGACCAGCAAAAACCCGTGAAATGAGTTCGAGCCCCAGTACAGACCATCCCATCACATCGAAAACCATTGTGAACCAGACTGGATTTCAATGGTCCATTTTTACTTGGGTGATATTCGCGTTTCATAATCCGCGAAAAGGATCCGCATCCGGAGTCCTTTTCTTTCCCTGGCATTCCCTGGACAGCGAATTTCAATGTTTGAAAAGTTTTCCGTGTCTGGACACGTCTGATGTTTGGCCATGCCACATAAACAAAATATGGAAGGTTGCAGTTTTGCAAACAAATTGAAAACAATGGAAGCGGTGGAATTAGTGCCATCACAGAAACGAAAAAACCTTTTTTGCGAAATCAAAAAATGGATTTCTGAGACAAGAAATTTGGGGGTGTGACTAAAACGCTGAACCTGCTTGTCCTGCTTGTCTTGCTTGTCCTGCTGGAAACCTGCTTGTCCTGCTGGTAATGGTCAAATGGGTTAGGTTATTGTTATATTAGGTTAATCTAACCTAAACTAACCTCACCTAACCCTGGCCTAACCCTAACCTGGTTATCATTTACCACGCAGCAAACAGGTCAAACCACTATATTCGTTAAGCGGCCAGGCGCCATTCATCCAGAAAAGAATAAGGGGGTAATCGAGTTATGCTGCTTCAACGGAGGGGGAGATGTGCAGGTCGCAGAACTGACAACGGCTTCCTCATTCCGCAAGTTGTCCGACTCCAACCGTCATGAGATGCGAGGCCATTCCAGAATATCGTGCCGCGCTGATATTCCAACTTTTGCATGCATCATGCGACGCTGAATGGTGCGGCTCATGTCATTTTCCCTTGTTTCAGCAAAGGGCAAAGCGCGGAGGAAAAAGCTGCTGTGTTTCGAAATCGCCAGTCAAGATTTTGATTTTCTTGAATTTTATTTCAGGCAACATTTTGGACTTTTACAGATTCAAGTGATGTTTTCATGGAAGGTCTCACTTGGACTTGATCTCGATTTCGACGTGCACAACCTGTCAAAAAGCTTCGAAATCTCACTGATCACACATTAGGATTCATCTTTCACCAGAGGAATTCTGTCCATCATAGGTTGGATGGAACCCATCTTTCTTGCTGTTTCACCAGCGATATTTTTCTATTTTTGTTTCCAGGATCAAGCATGAGAAGTCCGTTTCACAACAAATTGATCTCACTGCAGCGGAATTTTGGCCATTCTGCAGGACAGCCTGGTGGTCTGAATTTATTGGTCCGGCACGAATTTTATCCAGCACAGCATTTATCAAGAGTCGCCTTGCCTTCACAGTGTTTTTCTTTTCCCTCAACAGGATTAAGACATGGATGAGTTCATCTCCGAAGGACGCAGAATTCTTGTCGTATTTTGATGAATCCCGCTTTGTGAACATGGATGGACGACATGCGTGTCTGATTGTCCAACGTGTTTTTTATGAAAAATTTGATCTTTGTTCAAATATATTTCTTTTACGAATTTTTTTTAACTTTTTTGCAGGGTGAAAAGTTCATTGAAGGTGAATCTTGCAGACAGCTGATTGAAAATCTTGGGACGCGTCGAAAGCTCAGCTCGGCAATTTAATCAAGTTCGGCCAGAACCATGGTGAAAAATTGGCAGAAATGGTCGATGTCAGACCAGAGAGTACAGCGGCCCATGATCTTTCCATTTTCAACCAGAATTGAAAATGGGCCATTGGAGGAACTGGCAAGTGTTCCAATCCCAATCATGCAGACAGGCCCATTTTTGGACGTATGACCCATGCCAAACCATGATCACAACTGGACCATGTTGGGCCAGTGAATGTTCTGGCACATGCTAAACCATTGTTAGTCCTTGCCCATGTTGGGCCAATAAATACACTGGCCCATGATAGACCAGTGTCAGAAATGGGCCAACATGGACCGGTGATAACTGTGGCCCTTGCCAAACCATTTTTAGACTTGGCCCAAGTTGGCCCAGAAAATACACTGGTCCATTGCGAACCAGTGTTAGAAATGTCCCAAGATGGAACAGAGAGGACAATGGCCCATGATCGACCATTCAAACCCAGGATTGGAAAAGGGCCATCATAGGAACTGGCCCGAGTTGGGCCAGTAAATACACTGGTCCATTGAGAACCAGTGTTGGAAATGGTCCAAGATGGACCGGAGAGGATAATGGCCCATGATCGACAATTAAATCCCAGGATTGGAAATGGGCCACAATAGGAACTGGGATGTGTTCCAATACCCACAGTACAGACTGGCCCATTTCAGGACATGGAACATTTTTACTTGGGAGGTTCCCGGCTTAGGTCTGGGCATGAGTCACTGACCCGTTCCCTGATCTCATCTTTATCAACCCCTCGTAATGCACCGGATCGAATCTAATCCCAGGTCTAATTTGGGCCCCTAGGAGATAAGAGTAGTTTTCACTACGATTGCCAGAGAAAATAACAGATGAGGAACTTCAGGAAAAGGGTTGAGTCAGAAAGGAATCCACCGAATTCTGGGATAGACGATTCCAGTCTACAATGGTTCTGGGAATGAAAGAATACTTAAAAATGTTCTTAGAAGGTTGATAAACGCGGATCTTGGAAGTATGGTCATGGCGACCAAAGTAATCGGGAAGAGCAAGGGTTTCAGATAGACATGACCAGCCACCATTATGAGTAAAAATCTTACTTAGAGCTGACCACCTAAACTGAGAACGCCTATCGGAGAGTGGAGGCCAGTTCAGAGAGGAAAGCACCGAAGTCACGCTTGAATGGCGAGAAAAATCATTCTTGACGAAACGAGCAGCCCTACGCTGAATTTTTTCAAGCTCATCAACGAGGGAGATTTGGTATGGATCCCAGATTATGCAGGCATATTCGAGAAGTGGACGGACAAGTGAAATATAAAGTGTTTCCTTGGTTGAAGGTGAGCAGGATTTGAAAAGACGCCGAATTTTGAGAAGAGCAAAATTGGCATTGCGTGCAATGTTGGTCTTCTTCTTGAGGTCTGCCGAAAAGAAGGCGTAAACCTTACTTGAGTCTTGAGTCTCTGCGGCATCAGTGCACAGTTTCATCTGCTGCCATCTGTGAACTTCACAGGAAATCACTTTTCTGTGCCCATCACCATCTATGAATCGCAACTTGCACGGAATGTATTTTGGGCCCGTGTGCCTTTCAGGGGCAAAATTTCGGAAAAATGGCCCGATAAAACCCAGATTCTGGTCCCGTGTGTCGTCTGTCCAAATTTGGGCGAAATCGACCAAGCGGATCGGCGGGAATCGTCAAACAAAAAAATCGGCTTCTCTTTTATATACAGTGTTTCCCAAAAGTCACTTGACAACCCGTGCTATTTGCTGTGTAGGCCTAGTTATCAATCTTCGCTTGTGGGGCTATTTCTACAGATTTCATGGTCAGATTGGGCAGGCAGCCTGCTGAAGGTGTTATTCAATCGAATTGGAACAAACTCCACTCCAAGCTTACAGGGAAGCGTCAAAACTGCAATGCATTTTTCTGGGGTTGTCAAGTGACTTTAGGGAAACCCTGTATAGAGATAAGCTATCATCATATGTTAAGACTTTCATCATTCTTTTCAGACGGAAATACTTGATTTCCTGTGGAGTTTCCCAATATTTCCAGAGACACAGCTTCTGAAACGTAATTGGAAAAGCTTTGATGGGATATTTTCTTAACAGGCTTCTTTAAAATCCACATTCTAATGTGACCTCTGTGCAGAAGGGATAAGTCACAGGTTATCCTGTTTTGATATCAAAATTTATGACCTGACACATTTAAATGGGACAACTCACAACTTGTCCCTTTTTGGCAAATCAGCAGCTCATAAACGACTATGAGCAGTTGATTTTCAAAAATGGGATAAGTCACAAAAACGTGCCTGGAACACCCAACAAGCGAGCAAGGAATGCAAAATTCAGCAGCACCCCTCCGGGAGAAAGATAGCTAAATGAAACCAATGACACACCCAACATATTTGATCTAAATCTGGACCAAACTAAAAAAAAAAACGTTTTTCTCAAAACTCAAAAAAGTGACTTGACCCAGTCTGCCATTTGCTCACAGAATTGGTCAGGCTCGCAAACAGCATCAAAAAACCCATTGCGCTTGTCGATATCAGGCGTAGATGCAATTCGGACCAAAACTCAAGCTTCTTTGAACCGCGGTGATTCCATGACCCATCCAATGCTGGCACCACCCTGAAGCCATGTTCAGTCGCTGCTTTCCATGTGTCTTCAATCACAGCCTCGTTTTCCTCTTCATTCAAGGAACATGTTGAATAGACAACCCTCTTGCATGTGGAAAAGTCAGAGCCCAACAATGACAACAAAAAAAGTTTTGTTGTCATTGTTTCATATTATTGTTTTTCGCCAGTGTTTGCTTTCATTTGCTGTTTTACACCGATCCTTATCTATTTCAGGCGTTAACATTGTCCTTATGGGATCTGGGGGTCATTGTGTGACACGAGGTGCCCTTGGTTTTAAATGTATTCTGCCCTTATGTAGGACCAATTGGGGCAAATTCAGTTTAAATTTTAGAATTCCCTATATCTGGAATTTGTTGGCAGTTGAGCTTAGGAGCCAAAAGGTGCTTTCAATATTTAAAAATAAATTGTTCCATTATTTATTGTCAGTCGATCTAATTGTAATTCTCCGTACTTTCTTTGATTTCAACTAAACTGGATTTTTGGTGAGCCTTGATTCTCAACTCAAATCTTTAAAAAAAAATTGTTAGGTCCTTTCTTCCTTCTCTCCTCTTTGTTCTATAGAAGGTAGGTACCTGCGTATGTAGGTGCGAGTTGGTACCTACCTACTTAATTAATCTTTTCCCTTTTCCTTTGTTCTGATAGGATATTTCCCTGAATTCGTTTTTTGTGTAGTCATTTTTCAACACATAGTGGACATAATATCCACCCATTTTCGGGTTTATCATCTCCCAGTGCCGGATAAAAAAAAATATCTTTTTGGTATTGGGGTCTTCAGGTGGAGACCTGTTCTAGCAATGCTAATTTCTCCACCTTTCCAACCCTGATAAGTTACTTGTTCCTTTAGCTATTTTGTAGTTGGATAAACCCTCAACTCCTCGTTCATCGCCATTTTGATTCTTGCCTGTTCCCTCCAGCTGGGAATATAGATAGGTAACAGATGTTTTGCTATTTCCTGTTTTCTTTTAGTTGTTTAATTCAATGTATCTATGTACTCTTTTAGGATTTGTACTGCCTGTTGTATTTGTGCATTTGTTTGTGTTTCTTTAAGACAAATATACAAGTTTCAAATTCCACCTGATACACAGAAAATATTGGAGCCAGCATTCACTCATTTTGTCATACCTTGATCATCAGTACTCAATCTACGCACATGCATAAATAAACTATTCCCTTGTGCTTTGCAATGTTTGTTTTGTTTCTGTTCCTGATATCCCCTTGACTATTGATTGCTTATGATCCGGTGATGGTGGACATTGTCGTGATTTGTCCGCTGCTATTTACTATTTCATAGCAGATCATAAAGCACAACAACTCTCTCTTGACTTTATCTTCAACCTTTTCACATTTTCCAATTTCGAAGCGAATCCTTTCGAATCGAATCCTTTTCTTCAAATCTCCAATCTTGATTCGAATCCCACCACATGTCTCGAATCGAATCTTTTCGAATCGAATCTGGCCAGATTCGCGATTTTCGAATCGAATCCTCGAATCGAACCACGATTCACACAGTCCTACAGGATAGTGAACGCAAATTTTATTGTGGGCATTACTCAGTGACACTTGTAAGCACTGTTTGGTTCCATGTTGTGGCATGCCTGCGGGATTGTAGATCAATTTGGAAATTTTAAAAGATTTGAGATTCGATTCGAATATTTTTCGAATCATCGCAAAATCCCGAATCGAATCATTTCGAATCGAATCCTTTCCTTCGAATCTCGAATCCTGGTTCGAATCTTGCCACATTTTTCGAATCGCATCTTTTCGAATCGAATCTGGCAAGATTCGCAATTTTCGAATCGAATCCTCGAATCAAATCAAGATTCGCCCAGCCCTATCATCTGGTTGATGTTGGCGATGATGGGGCCCAGGGGATCACACACACACACACACACACAGCCCTTCGAAGCAGTGATGCCTGGACATTCTTCAGCTTCTGAAGCTGTTCCTTGTTGACACCTGCAACTGGGTCTCTCTGATTCAATGGTCTGTCCACGATTCCCGATCATGAACAAGATGGATCTACCAAAATATATTCAACATCCTAGTAAATCCTATTTTTATTGAACCCTTTGAAATCATCTCTTATGACTTCAACACATGTGGCTCCATGATTTGTTATAATGTTCTGTAAAGTTTCGGCTCGGTTGGCATAAAGTTCGACAGCAACAATGTGGCCTTTGTTTTGCATCAAGCACGCCAGATGCACAGACTTCATTTCTGGAGCAGCTCATGCATCGATCACCTTTGAACCAGGTGCAGGACTTAGCAGCATCGATGCAAGACAACTTGCCTTATCCATCGGAATGATGCGGTTCAAAACAAAAATAAATAAAAAAATGGCTACGTAGAAAACCACAGGTACCTAAAATGTGTAGGTACCCACCCATCCCTTCTGGTGGTGGTTCCTGGTTAGATCTGTCTCAGGTGTGCTCGAATGTTATCATTGGTTGGTCCTTCTTTATGTAGGTACCTGCAGCTCTGATCACTTTTAAAATAAACATTCGTTGACTTTCTGTTTGTGTGACCCAGCAAATGTTTCAATTTTATTTTCTTTTTCTTTTCCCTTAAAAAATTTCAAAAAAAAAAAAAAATTGAAATTGCTTTTGGTGTCAAATTTCATCCATCTGCAACGAAATCGAGGTCGACGAATTTTCGAACAAAGGACGTTGTGCTAGGCTGATTTTTCATTTCATTCTTTTTGCAAATGCTTCTGACGGTAAAAACACTGCACCCCTGCTGATGGTACCTATTTTGTCGGTTTTTCTTTTTCCTGGGCTACGACATGGCCTCATCGCGTCGGCGCTGAGATCAGGGGTCGTGCCACATTGTGCTGCTGGCTGTCGATCCCTGCAGTAAAACAAAACAATGTCCAATATAATCAGCTGCATTTGATTGTGATTAGCTAAGGTACCTACCTAAACCATCATTACGATTACATAGGTAGGTGCAAGAGAGGCCAAATCTTATTGTTACCTACCTACCTAGGAATTTTCTGTTCTTTTATTGGAAGTTAGGAAATCTACAATGGAACAGAGCAGCTCTGTCTGTTAATGATTAACCATGAGGTGAAACACCTGCTTATTGTTTCCTAATAGATAAGCATGATCTGGCTTGATACTTTGTGACGGTTTCCTACTTTATTTATCCTGTCGATGTTGAGAAAGAGAAACCTGCTGAAGATCTTGACTTGGTGAGTACCTAATCGCGCAGCTTCCATTTTATTTCCTTTGTGGATTTCTGTTGGAAATTGCAATTGGGGTGGACCAAACTTAAGAAGGTTATTCCAGAAGCAGGTGCACTTTTTATTGTACGGAATATGAATGCACATGTACGAGTTTAGGTAATCGAATGGTGGCTAATATTTATAGGTAGTGTTTCTTTCTTAACCACTCGAAGCCTTTATTAGCGCAATTGAAAAAGCTGCACGATGCAGTGATGAACAAACAGAATTTTGTGCCTATTTGCTGCAATAAAAATGAAAAAAGTGTTATGCTTGGCAAATAAAAGTTTAGAAGAAAATAAAATCCAGCAGAAGCAACTCAGATCGATAATTTAACGTCAAAAAGTCCGGCAAATTTCCAGCAACAATTGAAAAATGCTTCACATGGGTATAAAAATGCCAAGAAATTAATGCAAAATGGGCAAAACACGAGGCGGCAGTCCCAGCTGATGCGCTTAAGTATCAAAATTACATATCTCCGATCGATGTTGCCAGATTTTCGCCAAACGAAAAATTTTGATGTCGGAAAAGACCGATGAAACTGAATTATTTAAAAAGCAATCTGTAAGTCTGCCACAAATATCAACGAAAGGCACTTTTCCGCAGTCATCTCCATTTCCGATCAGATTGGTTCAGCACTCAGCAGCAGTCTGTGGTTTTGGTATTTACCTATCCAATTGGAGCAGCGGAATGCAATGCTTGCAGCTTGAACTCCAATCAGATCGGAAATGCATCATAGAGTGGCTAAGGACAACCTTCATGAATGCTGCGAGACTTTTGTCATCACTCTACATGATTCGTACCTTCGCTTCAGCGAAGCTTCACAATTAATTTACTTCCATACAGTCGGTAATTCCATCAAGAAAATGAAAGAAAACCACTCAAAAAACTTCGGGGATTCAGCAGCATGGGAGCAAATTCATTCATACGAGTTCGACAACCTGTGCAAAACCCCAATTTGGGTAGAATGTTGACGAACAGAGAGTAGGTATAGGCGAAACACGTGTTGCAAAAGGCATAGGTTGGTAAGCAGGTATAAAAATATGTCCAAGAATATGTTAGTCGGATATTGCGGAACATTGATCAGTCATTGATCCAACTTTTCAGAAGACAACTAAAAAGTTCCGAATCGAGAGCACAGATAGGCAAAACATGTGTTGCAAAAGGCACAGGTAGGAAAAATATGTCCGAGAATATGTGTTGACTTGAGTCTCATGGCTGGGGTATCGCAGAACATCCAACTCTTAAAAATGTCCTTATTTGATCAGTCATTGATCCAACTTTTTAGAAAACAAGAAAGTTCAAACAAATGAAATGAAAATACCAATTATCTTTTTTGGTTAAAGTGCATATGTACCTAATTTGAACTTGTACCTACGAACATTTCCGCATTTAAAATTTTTGCATGAGAATGAGAAACATTGCGACTTTGAAGCCGAACACTTCATTTTTCGACTTATCGGACACCATCCAGCGACTCTTCGCCCCCCATTTGTGTGCATTCAAAATATGCACTCAGGCCAAAACGTTCATTGGAATTTGCCATAATATGGGGGTAGGTAACCAAAACACAAAATCAAAACATCATGTCTCAATTTCAGTAGGTAATCCTTTTGGTAGGTATATGATTTTACTCATTTCTGCAAATCATTGAGGCCAATAAAACAATTCTTCTGAAATTGATTTCTGCAGACAAATGAAACAAACCAAATGTTTATCCCTATTTATATGCGACATGTTTTTTGTTTTCTTTTTTTGCTATCACTCATGAATAAATTGCTTTCATGCAGACTCGGTGACAAAATGGACATTCGTGCCTTTTTTCCAAATTTGCCATAAGTCCCTGATTATTATTTTAAGTTGCTCCATGCTGGTTTTTGGCAGCATGTACCAAATGAGTAAAAACCAATAATTGAATCTTCGATTCTATGACACATGGTCACTCAAGAAGATGCAAGTCGTGTGGAAGCCAGGGCTGCTTGAAAATTTGGTTTGAAAATGGGGAACATTTTCAGATGTTTCATCCAGTTGAGGTTAGCACGTCACTTATATGATGGGCCATTTCTCCCAAATTCACATAACTTCTTGAAGGACTTCTCGACTTCTTCCATAATTTCTTGACTCAGAGAAAGCATCAAACTCTGGTGGTTGGTGCGAACTCCTGTTGTGGGATAGAAGAGGACTTGAGGATGTGCCTGAGACTTAGTCTGGAGAATTTTAGTGGGGTGTTGGATGTACGGGTCTTTGGGGCTCACGATGCTGTATTGGGAGGGGATATTGACTGAATATTTAGTGTCTGGCCACAGCTTATGGGGTACTCAGCTTACGGAGTGCCTGGCCAAGCTTGTGAAGTCTCTTTTTCAATGGTGGTATGGTCTCCAGTAGGCCTAAGCTACCCAAACAAGACTAATGAAGTGACGGCAATTTTGCTTCATATGTTCTCATGATCACAATAAGTATTTGTGTAGGAAAGTAAAGAGCCTTTAGTTCGTGCATCTCCCTTTTTATCCGAATTTCAGATCCAATGGTGACCATGCACTCTGTGGGGCAGACACACACTCTGACTCTACAATCAAAGAGTGCAGACGATACAAGCTTGATGCTTTGTACACCAGATGGCATATCACCTCTTCCGCAGTCGGATGACGAAGATGATCTGCCTTCGACCCCAGATTCATCACACTTCGAGAATGGAATGCTAAATGTGTCTTGTGATGATATTACGGCACAGTTGGCTGCTGCAGGTTTGGTTTGGGTTTCCCTTTCCATAGGAGTTTGATCTAGGTCGCTGTGCCAATGGATAAAGCGTTGGAACTGTTCCAACTCCATCTAAAAGTTTTGTTTTTCAAAGTTCACATTCACATTTAGAAATGAACTGCACAGTGCACATGTCGGTATAATTTTTAGCTTTACAATAGCAAAACCAGTCATGGCATAGCTTGAGTGCCCTTTACATCCACAATATGGAGAAAGGACTCCCAAGTAAGGACATTGCCTGCAGTGGACCATATTTTTTCTCTCAGGACAATAATATTACCCAATGAATTTGGATTCGTACAGGTAGTATTGACATATATGTGTCAGAATTCAGAATGTTGATGTGGATAAACAGCCTCCTCCAAACTCCACTGCTTGTGGATAATTTTTTTGGGAATTACCTTATTGGGTATTTTTCGTGATTTTGTCTTTTTCAGGTCCGATCGGGGTTGCAGCTGCAACTGCAATAATGTCTTCAAAGAAAAGGAAAAAAGCTTTTTCTTTTGAGACAAATCCATCAATTCGGAAGAGACAACAAACAAGGTTGCTTCGAAAACTGAAGGTAGGTTTTTATTTTGTGTTAAATTTAGTGATTAGCTTTCGTTTGTTGAAATGGAAATGAACAAATTATTGTTATCTATTCGTGCTGATTTTATTTTCAAGTGTTACCTGCGCTTGGAGGTAGATAACACTTGAACGGGGGTGCAACACTACCTAAATGAACTTGATCTAGGCTTTGATGTAGGTACCTACTTAGTTTGCTGCAGCCGTCAAAAGTGGGACAAGGTGAAAAGCCTCTCTGCTTTTAAATAGGCCTAACATTGGGCTTTTGAAATTCCAGTCAAACTCTACTTGCCTATCCAGCAGCTTCTAGATTGTGTTTTAATTTTATTGACAGTGACAGTTCATACAGATATGCTCATTCTTTTTACATGCACATTCCAAATTCTGACAAAGATCCACAGATAAAGTTATGGTTCGTGCTGTTTAGAAAAAGGCCGAAAATATTTTGCTCAACAACGATTGTCCGTTAACTGAATAACTGCTTTTTGGACTGCAATTTTTGCAATGCTCTTTCAGCAGGTGCTAAGTAGGTGCCATTGGTTTCTAATTGGTTGCATGAGTCTTTCTCAAAGCCATCTCCTTTTTCCGATAGGCACTTCCATTTCAGCCTTAGCCAATGAAAAATGTGTACTTATATTAATTTTTATCTCACTTTTTTCACATTTTAGCAAACAATTGACGAGTATGCCATTAGAGTTGGCCAGCAAGCTATTGTTCTTGTGGCTACCCCAGGCAAGCCACAAAACAATTACAGGGTCTTTGGTGCTCGACCTTTGGAGGAAGTGGTTAGTTCTTTTTATTCTTCTAGAATTTGCAATCAATGGTTATTAAAAAAACTTGAAACTGGCAGGAGGCATGCTAGCGAGTTGACGGGGTTGTCATGCCCATGCCTGACCACTTCTGTTAAAGTGAAAACAGGGACAATGAAATGAGACAAACAATTTTGAAATCAATCTCTGGGTCACCTTGATCATCATCAGTCAAACTGCACTGAGTAAGGAGGCATAGGTACCAAGTCTTTCAAGCAACTTTAGACATGGTGCCATGCACCCGCTGGTGCCTCACTTGTGGACTTCTCTGCAGGCCGACAATTGCGCTTAAAAATATAAATATCATCGAAAAAAATCATGGCAGAAAACATTGTTGTTTTTTTCATTGGCTGGATCACTGCTTGCAGGGTCTGTTTTTGTTGGAGACTGGTATTATTTGACTGCAGTTGGCGCATTGTGTGAGGATATCCAAAGATCGTAAAATAATGTCCTTGTTATGGCGGCACAAAAATTTCAACAGAGTGGGAAGGGATAGGGAACTGCATGCGGGGAAAGGAAGATTACCTCACTTAGGCTTGCTGCGTGAATGGAACGTTACGGTACGTTATGTCCCATTCTGCTGGATCAATCGTTGTAGGTAATGCGAATTGCCAAAGGTCATTGCCACAGTAAATGATGCCCCACTGTGCCAGAAATGGCCCGATCGAAGCACAGTGCACACCAAAGCAGCTGAAAACTTCCAGTGTAGTTTTTTGGGTCAACCTTTATTCTGTATTTTTTCTGTTTTGGCATAATTAATACTTTCCAATAAATTCCACTTTCCTGAAAGAACCTGTGGAATTTTTTCAGACTGACACATTTTGTTGACCATTTACCTTGCCAATCATTGGTTTTTGGTTTCGGAATGTTTTTTGGCTTGCTGTGTACCAAACTTCTTTTCAGAGCAGGGAATTTTGAAATTCTGTCTGTCTCACACAATTCTGCACAATTTTAAAACCTCTTAAGGCATGTGAAATGTTGATAAAGCTGAGGCAAATATTTTATCTCGCTTTAAAATGTTAATTTTTTTTATATGTATGACTGTCTTGAAGCCAGCAAAATCAGGATGAATTTTGTCCACTTTTTACTGGCTGGGGGTGATGGGGGAAAGGGGTGGTGGGGAAGGCATTCAAAATTTTATGCATTTCTTCAAAGTTTTCAGTTTTTATTTTTTGATGGCAAAATGTTATTTCAGATGTGTAAAAGTTGAGTGCCCACGAACTCAGATTTTGATATCAGGTAACCCTCATTTTTTACCAAATTGCCAATTCAGTACCTGGGCTTTTTATAAACCGATTGATGGTAAAAGTGACTTCAACTCTCACTTCTTAGATTCTCTCAGCTTTTGTTTTTCGGAGCAATTTTGAACTTTCGAGCGTTGTTTCTCGGCAAGTTCCAAAGATAGTGAGTCAAATTCGGAAATCTGAATGAAAAAAGTCCTTGAGTTTGAGTGCCAGAGTCCGATTTTCAGATTTCTTAACCAAAATGTGACTTTGGTTCTATTTCCAATATTTGGTACTGAGTGCTTGGCCAAACCAAGTGTAAACGAAACTAAAAACTGCCAAAACATATTGGAGTAAAAATATTAAAATTCTGGCTCTGTCACTCAACTTTTCATGAAATTTCAAGCATGTTTGCATGTGCACATTTAATGTCCGCTACTTTATCGGGCACCGGTGGAAAGTTCCCGTGGGATATTTTTAAACAAATTGCTGCCAAACATAAAATGAGGCTGAAATTTTATACATATGCACACTTTTGTGATGCCCCCAAATATGCTCACCAAGAATGAACTGTTGTCTCCACAAGTTGATTGGCTGGAATTTTCAACTGGGCTGTTTTTCAGTTTTGTTTGATTTCAGTCTTTTGGTTGCCAAGCGGAAAAAAATGGGGCAAAACAGGCAGTTTTTCGACCCGGAAGCAAGCACCCAAAATGACTGATTTCGTGAATTTTAGTTTTACCTATATTGAATTAGGGGAGAAAACCCTTTTGCCCACAATTTTTTTTCGGAAATCGGCTTTAGCGGAATGTAGCAGTCCACGATCACGCCAGGGAAACCATTTCAATCACTTGGAAATCAGAACACTGAAATCAGACAAAGCTGAAAAAGTGCCTGCGGCCACTCAACTTGGGTATTTTAGGGAATATTTTTTGGATATCTGGAAATTGGGGCCTCAGAGCGCATTTGACCACTGAATGTTTTCGATGGAGTTTGTTGAGAAGAACCTGTTCCCAAAAAGTGGCCGGTGAACGGACACCACAATTAACCCCAGGGGTCCCAAAAAGTGAATTTTGGGTACTTTGGGGCCCATAGGCCTATCTCTCGGAAATGGTTGTCGGAGCACATTTTGTCACGGAACAACTTCAATTTGAACAAGCATGTGTAATCGCGTGGTACGGTTTATGACAATGATTTTCTAAACACGCTGTATTCAGTTTCTGTTGTTGTTTCTGCTCTGATCATCCACCGACAAAAACTTTTCATTTTGCGAAACATTTTTTCATGGCCAATCCAACTGAAAATATGTTCCTCAAAATGTTCTTTTTCAGATCAAAAGCCTCCGGACTGTCATCATGACGGATTTGGAGAACGCGTTGGCCCAACACGCACCTCCACCTGCTCTTGAAGACCCTTCGTTGCATGAGCTTCCCCCGCTTGTCATTGATGGAATTCCAACACCTGTTGAGAAGATGACCCAGGCTCAGTTGAGGGCTTTCATTCCACTTATGCTGAAGTACTCAACTGGTAAGTCTGGTTTGCCCCTATGCATAAGGTAAATGCATAGGTCAAATAAAGTAGTTCCACTGGGCCTATTTCACTCAGTGTATCTATTGGCCGATTTCCAAAACGAAGATTAATCGGCGGATCGACGAGTGGTGATCTGGTTGATCACAAACATTTGGATTGACATCGATACTGCGAATGACAAAGTCAACCATATCACCACTTGTCGATCCGTGGATCAAGGCAATCTGCAGATAATTCTTCGTTTCGGAAATCGGCCATGTTTGTAAAATTGGCCTAGACCTTGACAACATAACATAACATAGATTTGTTTTTTTAATTTGTGATCAGTGAGGAGTTTATCCTCTTCATTTATTTGTATTTGAGTTCAGCCGTTCTTCCTCTTCACATCTGTGCAGATGGGGAAGCCATGCGCTCACAGTCTGTGTTCACATTGGCATCAGTTGGTTGGTGGACACTTATTTAGTTTCGATTTTTTTCCACAGGACACTACTTTGCTGATTTGATTCTGTAGGCCAATTTGATCAAAATGGGCATATTTGGAAATGAGAGTATGGAAATGAGAGCATGTTTGATAATTAGAGTTGTTTGTTGTTGCCCGTATCTGGCACAAAATGAGATGTTGATAGCAGATGGTGGTTTGAAGTGTTCTCTTTGCTGCTGTCTAGGAATCCTGATCTCGAATAATTTTAATTTTTATTCATGGCATTTTTGCGAAAAACGAAGGCCTATCTATCAACCTACTTTTATATCACTGGATACTTTTTTGGTTTTATTTTTCCAGGAAGGGGTAAACCTGGCTGGGGTAGAGAAGCTACACGACCTCTTTGGTGGCCGAAGGATCTACCATGGGCAAATGTTAGGATGGATGCACGGACTGAGGATGACAAACAGAAGGTCAGATTATCTATTTTCATTTCTTGGTTTTTGTGTTGGTGGGCCTTACCAAAAAAGCCACCTTTTTTGTCAAGATATGCAGGCCTAGGTACCTATTTCATGATTAACTCCCAGAAAAGCTGCCTTACAGTGGGCTGATATTTTCTAGCTTCCGTAAAATCTTTCCTTTTTTCTCTATTTTTGGTAACTTACATGCCCCCGGCTACCATTTCAGATATGAGATTTGAGTCACTGATGGGCAACCCTCCTCCACTTTTGCTCATGCTCAGCAGAAATTGAAATTCCGAGAAGCGATAATTTTCAGCATTCAATCGAAAAATCCCTCAACTTAATGACATTCTGGAAAAAACAAACGGAAACACTAGGTTATTCGGTGTCATGGTAAAAAAAAACTCTACGTGGACGTGGCCTACAATGGATGCAATGCAGTTCATTTTGGCAAATAAAAGCCATGAAATATCCAGGGAGATTTTTCATGCTTTCAGTCGCAGCAGCTCGTCCTGATTGAGAATTTTTCTGTATTATTTGGGAATATGTCAAAGTGCTCTTGCCGTGGAAAGCATTTTGACTTGCACAATCTTTATTTTTGTCGACTAATCCTTCAATGACTCTTGATGAATAAACAATGACTTTTGGTTTTTCTGCTGCTTTTTTCAGGTCTCATGGACTCATGCCTTGAGGCAGATTGTAACAAATTGTTACAAGTTTCACGGTCGTGAAGATCTGTTGCCAGTTTTTACAGAGGAAGAGGACAAGAAGAGTATTCTGATAACTCACAGTGGAACGCTGTTGTCAACTGCCAACACGACCGTGCAACAGTCCACTAAAAATCCAAACAAGGTTGTTATAACACATGTCGGTAACAGTGCTAATAATTCTGGTAATAATAGCGTCAACGCGTCCACTTTGAGCACAGCGATGATTAACTCCGTGGTCAGCAATGCAGTGGCTGCTGCAACAGGAGGGACACACTTGACATTGAATACACCAGCTGCTCAGGTAGCTATCTGTTGCCGTGAGAGTTCTTCGTTGTTGACATGGCTTCATTGGCTGTGTTTTTGTTGCTGTTCATGCACATCTTTAGTTCATTTCTGAGCCATGCAGTTGTTCGTTGTGCGTATTGTGCTTTTTGAGTTCATATGGTTTCAGTTTTTTTGTCCACTTTGGCCTTTTGAGACTTGGCACTTTTGTGGTTTTGTTGCTGGCATGTTTGTTGTTCATTCTGTCTGTGAAAATGATTAGCATAGTAGAATATTTTTCCATGGTGCCTGCTTTCCTTGGTTTCTGTTGTCGTAATTGAGGGCAAGTTCACGCATTCACGTACCAGGTCATCAAGGTTTACCCCGATTCTCTGTGACTTCGTGCCCACTTTAAAGAGGGGATGCCAGAAAATTGCAAATAGAAGATGGCTTTTAACAGTTGACTTTGAACAGTCCCTGACCCTTCCGGTGGTTCCACACAAAATTTCAACTCATATGGACCACAGGCTTCTGAGATCTAAGTAGCGTCGCGTTACGAATGCAAACTTCAATGTGCATTATCTCAGCACAGGAGAGAACTAGAGAGATGGGGTTTGGCTTAAAAAACGTGTTTTTCTGACACGTAATTGCCCACAAAATTTCATTCATTTGGATCGGCAAGGATAGTTTTTTTTGTGATACGGATTACCTCAAATAGCCTTTGATCATAGATTGCACTTCTGCTCTTTGAAATGGACCCGATCCAAGAAGCCCACCTAGAAATCATTTTCACTGTCGTTATTCACATCCATCTTTTATTGCCGGCTAGAATAAAATTATTGTTTTCTGCTAAATATATTCAAAAAGAAAAAGCAAGGAAATCTGATTTGAGTGGAATTCCCCCATCTGCTTTTGTGTGAAATGCAGGGGTAAGCACCAAGGCTTGAAGCACTTCCAATTTTTTCGGAAGTTGAGAAAATTTTATTTTTTCCCCCGATTAGAACCGCATTTGCAATGCACAAACAGTTTTCTTGCAGCAAGTCAGGCTTTTCTATAGGTATCCAATCTCGTAAGTCGCACCTGAAAATGAGACCATAGAAATACTGCATAACGACACAGGCACCAATCGAGAAAAGAAAATCTAGAAGAAACAAAGATGCATTCCAATCCAATCCCAAAAACGACACTTCACATGATTGACTGCACAATTGAAAGACACATTCCAATCCGGGCCCAGAAACGACACTTCACGTGATGATTGACTGCACGATTGAATTGGCCGCATTTCAAACTGTTTCACACAATGCAGCTCCCCCTGCTGAGCCCAATCAACGAATTCGACACCTACAACTGCACCATACCAACTGCCTGCAAGTAAATTCTTGCTTCACGCAGCAAAGCAACGGAAAAATAAAAAGAAAATGTTTGGTTTCCGATGCAAGCAAAACAAACTTCAAACCCATCGAGAATTTTGGGACGAATCGCACCCCCAAATCCAGATTTACACGGCAAACACAGCGTGCAGTGGATCAGAAACAATTCGACTATCTCCTTTCATTCAATCAAACCGAGCAGCTCCCTTTCAAGTCCCTCGCAACGACAAAAGACAGAGCAGAAGACTCGTAACGGTGATGTCCAACTGTTAATCCAAATGTGTCAACTGGGATTCACAATCGGGCGCTGTCATTTGAACAATCCTGCAGAACAACAGTGTTGCAAGTTTTTATTTTTTTGTCAATCTCACTTTACTCGCGGTGACCGACAAATGCATCTGCGTGAACAGCTTGAAATTTTGTCAAATCAGTCTCACTTGCAGCATGAAAAGGTTGAGGTCATGTTTTTCTAAAAAAAATAAAGTGACTCACCGCGAAAAAATATCTAACAAATAAAAATTATCTTGCAATTTATGCTTACCATTTGCAATGAATTGCAATTTCGTGCTATTGAGTTGAAAAATAAGAATTCTGGCTGTCAGAGTCAACATTGTAGGTGCACTTTTTTGCAATAGGTATTTTCATCTTTCTGGCACTATCCTGTCTGCCTATTCGAAAGTCTTTTTGGACCACAAATCAAAATGTGAGAAAGCCGTGGTTTTCAAATCGTCTATTTCCTGTGAAATCGTGGAAATAGAGTTGGAGAATTTTCACGACATTTGAAATATGCTCTAGTGAATCCATTTCTTACCAGATTTTTGCTATTCGAATGCCAGTTTTTGCTATGAAATCATCTTTTTTTTTCAGGGAAATCGTGAGAATGCAGTGGGTGAATTTGCAACGCATCTGAAATTTGCTCTCGTGAATCCATTTCTCACCAGATTTTTTTTATTCGAATATGCTATTCAAATGCCGGAAATATGATATTCGAATGTCTTATTGGACCAGAAATTGAAATGCGAGAAAATTGTGGTTTTGAAATCGCCTTTTTTCAGGCAAATTGGAAAAAATGCAGTCTACACATTTGCATTGCATCTGAAATTTGCTCTTGTGAATTCATTTTCACCAGATTTTCACTCATTTTTGGACTTTGCAAAAAGACTGAAAGGCACTTGAAAATGCAAAATTTTCTTTTTTTCAGGGTGGTCCCCCGTTACCTTAAATTTAAATGATGGTGCAAGTTTGTTCCTTCGGGTACCTACCAACCAAGATGCCTTGTATGGTATCGTGTCACAATTGGAAGCTGTTTTGTCATTTTCTTCGAAGAGTTTGTCCAATAAATTTGTCTATTCATATGAAATTTATATTTGCACAAATTGCATGGCTCGATAAATAATAGCATACTCCACATGCCACATTATTTGTTAGATTGTGCTGCTGTAGTGAATCAAGGGCCTGTTCCGGTATAAAATTTTAATTGATAAAGTTTCTCCACATTTTGGTAACCATGAAGTGCTGTGTTTGTGATGCAAAACGTGAATGCAGCAAAACCATGATTTAGATTTAGTTCCCAACTGCAGGCACATTCCACCAACCATCATCCATAGGTGAAGTACCTTTTTCAACGATGTTTGTTGGCTTCTTGTGATGTTTTTGCCATTCGTTGATGTCTTTGCTCGATGAAATTTTGGAACAGCATTACTTTTCTTTTAACAATCTTGAATTCCGAAAAGACACTTTCCAGACACCTGATTTGCATGTAGGCAAATGATTTAGAAGCTGCTAAAAAGGTCATAACTCAAAGCTGTACCCACAGAACAATGTTGGCTGAATTATTAATGAAGCCTTTTTTGGGCATCAAAAGGAGTGCAATTTGTTGTTTCTTTTCCGGAAACTGTTCAAGATTCCACTGCTGTTGCTTAGTAACGATGTTCCCTGATAATGAGGGCATATTGTTCACTTCACATTTTTTCATCATCTTGCCCGTGCTTATGACTTCATTCCCCAGCTCAGCGAAAGGTGACGAAGGCTATGCCAAAAGTTAACTGGACCAAACTGTGTAAAAATGAACATGGGATCAAATCCTCGAATCCGTACTGCGATGCGAATTCCACATAAGATCATCCCACTCTTAAATGGTTTGAATTCCAGCTTTTGTTGAAATGAAAAACAGCTACTCAGTGGTGTAATGGTAAAACTTCGCTAAACCATATGCTGCCCATATGCCCAATGACTATGAATTTAGCTAGCCCATACGCCCAATGTAAAAAGCATTGGGCTATTTTCTTTTCAGGCCATACTGTGTCTCCTCCATTACACCACTGCAGCTACTGTGAGAAATTTTGTGGACTGGCGAAGCTTCATCTAAATGCCATGCCGACTAACAAAGGAAGAGGGTCAGGATGACAGCATAAGCCTGGACAGGCTAATAAATTTCGATTGTAGTTGAAATGAAAGGTAGTCTGCTGTTTCTCGCTGCTTTCTTTTGGACGGCCTGTCCAATTGTAAGACACTAGTTTTGTATCGGACCAAACTCGGTAAAGTGGAGTTGAACCCGTCCTCGGCAGGATCTGTTCTTGTCTTGGTCCTGCATAATTGCCAAACATCAGCGAAAATGCAAATTTAAGTTTCACTGCAACACTGAAAATGAAATGTTGAATCTTTGACATGTAATTGTCATAAAATAGTCCTGGCTTTTTGGCCCAGTTTTAACCAAACTTTACGTTTTGTTTTACGTTTTCCATTCCGTGTACTTATTAGGTCCATTATGCTCCTGCAGTACTCCAAACAATCAGCAATCCTGATGGGACTGTTTCCATCATTCAAGTCGATCCGAGCAATCCAATCATCACTTTGCCAGATGGGACAACAGCACATGTACAGGGTGTTGCAACGGTAAATCAGCAAGAATTTACTTTTTTTCTTTTTCTTTTCTAATCACATTTCCTTGTTCATGGCTGGTGCAAATAAAATAGGGTTGATTGATAATGTTGTCCTGAGCAGTCTGTGGTGGAGCCCTGGTTGCCAGGAATCAACCATCTGTTTGCATGCGTGGAAGGTTCTCATTGGCTGCGAAAAACATGCAATAATTTTAATTTGAATGGGAGATCATGAAATTCTGTTTTGCTGGCCAGATCGCTTATCAGAAGCAGATCAATCCAAATAATGAAGAAATTACTCTCTCTGGTTGCTGCATTTATAAAGAGTGAGTGGAAGTAGGAAGAAATTTCTCCTGCTTCTCTCATTTTTCATTGATCAATCATTTCTCTAAATTTATCCTCTGCCTGCAGTTCTGATTTGTGAGCATGAGTGTTTAAAAATCATAGGACAACTTGACAAAGGGTGTCTGTAGGTTCCCATAAGCACCATTATTCTTCTTTGTTTCTGCAGATAGGCAAAGTTTTCAGATCCTATCTGGTCGGGGGAGGCAGCCTCATCGGAGATCTAAGGGGCAGAACTCCCGGCAGGGGGTTTGGGGACAGCTTCCCCTAATGGCGGAGAGATCATGACGGGGGTAACGCTAACTCCGAGCTGCGAGGTAAATTTTTGCATCTGCTCCAATGGAAAAAATTTACCTCGCAGCTCGGGAGTTAGCGTTACCCCCGTCATGATCTCTCCGCTGTAAGAGTTGTTTTTTTTTGATAAGTCGGGTCTCCCAGTGATACTTTATGACAAGTCAAATGCCATTTTCCACTCCAGGAGGTTATGCAGTGAGGGAGTAGCTAGCAATAGGTGGAGCAGGGCAAACACTACTGTGACTTATTTATTTATTTATTTATTTTTTAATATGGGCATGTATGCACTCTAAGGTTTGGGGTAAGAAGTAATCTGCCTTGTTCTGAGACAAAAAAGGGGGCAAGCTACATAATGAAATTTGGTGTGGCGTGAATCCAGTGAAACAGGGTTTTCTTAACTGCAGCATTTTGTGTGTGTTCATTTTTCTCATTTCCTGGAGCCCCCATGCTGGGAAGTCAGTTCACTTGGGGCCATGAAAAGCTGGTTTGCTTGTCACTTTTTCATGTTGACCTATCTGCAATATGTTTTGGATTTAAGCAATGTACCGTGGAATGATCAGAAATAGGCCTACACATGCCAGATTATCCAAGTACGTGCACTTGAATGAAGAAATCAGGACAGAATGCAACTGGAACAGTTCATCGATTAAACTTTGACAACTAACCGTTCATCATTTTATCGCTGGGGCTTTCAGCCTTAGCTGATGGAAATGGAAAAATTAGCAAGCAATTAAGGTTGAGGATTTATGTTGAGCAATTAGCAATTGAGGTTTTTTCTTTGGGTACCATGTTGAATTTTGCAGGATGACGCATCCTTGTGTTCTGAAACAGTGTGAAATGTGAACGAACCAGTGATGTAAACGTTGAAGGTGCTGCTTAATTGCTCCCCCTGTAATTGCGGAAATCCAT
Organism: Sinentomon sp. SZTP_YWyxl; assembly: GCA_030068105.1. Lineage (NCBI taxonomy): Eukaryota > Metazoa > Arthropoda > Protura > Sinentomata > Sinentomidae > Sinentomon > Sinentomon sp. SZTP_YWyxl. The sequence goes on from JASGXE010005405.1 coordinate 23,522, forward strand.
TGATATGTCACATGTTATGGTACTTATCTCTCAATTGCATAATGTATCTTTGGCATAATGTATCTTTCAAATGTTTGAATTTGATGTACGCATCTTTGTTTCTTGCTTCTTTCCTGTAGCTCCAAACTGGTGACAGTACAGTACAAACAGTTCAGACATTGGCCGATATGGCAAGTATTACCGATGGTGTTACTGGGGTAGCAGTTGATCTGAACAGTGTTACTGAAGCCACCCTAAACCACGATGGTCACATCATCTTGACTGGTGAAGATGGCCACTGTTAGTTGGCAATAATTCTCTGCCATTCCTTGTCTGACTTTGTATATTCATTTTGACTAGATGGGGCTTCGCACTACATGTATTTTAAAGGATCTTCCCACATGGTACACATTGATTTTTTTCATTGATCACCCATCCTTGCTCCTGCTGTGGGCTTGTTGTGTTCAGGGTTCCAGTGAAAAAGACTTTCACTTGCAAAGATCAAATTTACTCAAAATGGTTCTTGACATGGTTTTCTTTTGGTGTTTTCTGATTGGTCTGGGCTTTTTTGAGCAACAATTCTGTGCTTATAGATTCTTTGTGGGGTGATCTGGTCTTGGCAATTTTTTTCCTCAACCGACTTTGTTCTGATGATGCATCACGACTGGGGCCAATGATTAGACTGCTTCTTGCAAAATTTTTGTTTATTGTAGCTTATCTGGTTGGGCCACATCAGCCAATTTAGGGTTAAAAAAGGTGATGGTCCATCCCATCCTCAGGAAAAAATGACAACATAATGTGCAGCAATTACCAGAGCCAATTAGGTAAAAAACCCAAGCCTAAACCTTTCACAATGTTGTTTTTTATCCTTTTTCCTTGCAAGGTCCTTTTTTCAAAAATGACTAATTTTGCACACAACAGTGGAGATTGGACTTAAAAATCTGTACGTGATATCTTGTTTTTTCCAACTCTACTAAAGGCGTGGAAGTGCCCATGGACACATGGTTAAGTGTCCATGGTTGCCCATGGACACCTAACTTGACAACCACTCCATTTGCTGATTGAAAATTTAAACGGAAGCACTTTCTCACAGCATGGACTGTTTTTCATTGGTTTTCACCATGTTTCGAATGAGAACTAAATGCTGAAAATCAAGTGTCTTGGATTCCGTTTGAAAACAATGTCCTCAAGGCTCTTGCACCTTTCTGCAGCAGGTGACTTTTGAACTTGCATGAAGCCTGGTCAACTTCTTTCTTGGGGGATTTCTTACTGACTTTGGTTCACGTGTAGTAGCCTGATTGATATCAGCAGCATCGACCATTTTCTAGAACTTCTTTTTCTATCCATTTTTTAGCTTATCCTGTGTCGGTGAGTGGAATGATAACAGTTCCTGTCCCTGCATCAATGTATCAGACAGTTGTTGCCAATTTGTCACAGCTTCAAGCTGCAACGGCTGATGGCACAGGAATTCATGTAAGTTACCCAGGCTACAACCTTCAATCTCACTCAATTACGCCCAACTTGAGCCAAAGATTCCTTCCGTGACCTTTGGAACACGCAGATCCTCCGCACATGCTCCCCATATTCATTGATTGGTCGTGTGGGGCGTTTGGACTCCTGCCACAGTGCTGCATGCACCTCCATGCATTCTTATGCCATCTACGAGGGGTGTTGAAAAAGTTTCTGCCTTTGCATAGAAATTCTTGTTTTTTGGGAATTTTTCTCCCATGGTCTTAAAATCCGATCTATTTGTGTGTTACCAGGTGATTTTTAGACCAATCGAATGTAAATTATTAATTTTGTTGCAATTTGTAAAAGATACCAGATTTAGTCGAAAATGAACAAACTGAGCAATTGAACAAAAAATCAGTTCAACAGAACGCAAGATCCAAAAGACCAGGGCACAAAGCCCAGGTCCCGATCACATCCATTCAAGCATGTTGAAGTGCCGTTGGCGCATACCTCATTTACAGGTTGAAATTTGGCCTTTTTTGCATCGGAGCAATGAATTTTGTGATCCAATGAAAAAGGTCCATTTCTCAGATTTTCTCGTTGTTCATTTTTGGTGACCCTTTGCATATCTTGTGCAAATTGCGACAAAATTGCCATTTTGTTATTGATTGATCTGGAAATCACCCAACAACATCCCAATAGATCAGATTTTAAGACCATGGGGGAAAATTTCCCGAAAATCAAGAATTTCTACGATAAGGCAGAAACTTTTTCAACACCCCTCGTATTACTTTTGGCATGGGAAATTGCCATTGATTTGGTCTTGAGTGAGTGGATAAACAAAAAGTGTTTTCGCAAATTGTCATGGCAGATATTTAAGGATTTCTGCATCGCTTTACCCAGGAGGCAGTTTATAAATATTTTGCATACGTATTTGACATGTTTCTGTTCATTTGACATGCCAATTCGGGGTCTAGCTGCTGGAGTTAGCATCTTGTTGCAGCTGGAACTCCAGATTAGACATATACGAAGGTTGTTCAAGTTCCAGTGAACTTTGGCAAGTAATTGATGGATTTCAGGACTGAAATTTGGTGGACTATCTAGACCTTCTCTGTTTAGCTCCCTGCCAAATTGTCACCTTTCTGCTGCCTCTGGAACGGTTCACCGGCTCTTTTCTGAAAAAGCCTTTATTAGGCATCAAAAACCACTTGTCCACTGCCGCTTTCGGCTCCATGATATTTTGGAAGAGCTACCAATCATTTTCTTTAGCCAAGGTTGGGAAAAAACATCAACATGCTGGTGCCAGTGTAGGAAAAAGGGATGATTGGGCTGTATTTTGCTTCTGAGGTCAAGACATGCTTCAACCCCAGCAAAGCAGGGGTGTTCGACATCTTCCGAGATAAGGGTGTCTTTCGGGGCCTTCCCTGCACTTTCCCGATTCATTTCCTATCTAACTTTCATGACCAGCATATCATGGTGTTGGCCGTTCCTGATTTTTCCATGTTTTTGCTAACCCCATAGAATTGTCCCCTTTTAACCCAAAAAACTTCCCCCAAGCCCTAACAAGGATGTTGAGGCATGTCTTCTAGATCAAGCATTCAACATGTAATGTGATCGGACAGCTTCTGGGGATGTGGCCATCATGATTTCTTTTATTTCATTGGCCCCCGTGGGTCAAAAATCACATCAGACTGAGATGCTCCATCTGGCACAAATTCAGTCTGACTGTCAGGCAACGGAGGCAGATATATTCTGAATCAACAACAGAAGAGAAACTATACACATCATGGCATTGAAATTTTGCCTGGAACCCACTGAAGGACCGATGTCAAAGGGTGCAAGAGAAGAAAAGACTGGGACTAGTGCAGCAGGCTGAAGCTCATCGTATCTTGAACAGCCTTCGTATCTGCAAAACAGGGAATAATGACCTTTCGATTTCTGCATGATCTGGAATTTTAGGCACAGCAGAATTTGTGGATTACGTTGAATTTCAGGAAAGCAGCAAGGAGAATGATACCTTCTTTTTTTGGATTTCAGGTCGTAGCACCAATGCTTGCTCAAGTACCAAAGCTTGAGCCGTCGTCTGATCATCTTGATGGTCTGACCATCACCTGTGCAAATGGTACAAATGTAAACCTGATCACTTCGCAGAACGGAGTAGCAGAGCTTGCCAATTCGTCACAAGCTATCGTTGCTGCAGTTAGTCAGGCAAATTCTGGTCATGTTTATCAAGTGAAACAGGTATTTTTGTATTTCTTACTTTGCATTTTTACCCCAATGCGTCAAAAACAAGACTTAGCTATAGCAGTTTGTGAATTGAAGTGTTTGGTTTTATTTTCTCTCTATCTTTCTTCAGATTTAGCCTGCTTCAAGGGATTGTGTGATTTTCTCATCAGCGCTTCACTTTTCAAGACTCGTTTTTTTTTTCTTCTTCAGATCTCTTGTCTGGATGATTGAAAGTTGTCAGCGCTGAACGGCCTTGTCTGTTCATGACAATTTTCCTCGTCATTTTGCTTTTTATCACATGATCATGCAATCTTATTAAAGGCAAACATGCAACCTGATTTAAGGAGTCCATTGTCGGATCGAAATGAAATTTTGGTGATGGCGTTTCAACCCCTGAGCTGGAATCTTTTCCATGTCTGAAGATGCGATGTGTTCTGTGCCGCTGGTTTTGTGCGACTGGCGCTGTTTGATCGGGTCACAAGTTGAACTTGTTGCTGCAGGGTGGTGATTCATGCTCATGGCTCTTGGTCCGGCATGTTGTTGAATTGTTGACTCAGCAAAGTCTTTGGGACATTTCTGGAATGCAGGGTTCTTGGCTCTCGCTTGACATTCTTTCAATTTTGGTTTTTTCAATGTTTGGACTCCAGCCTGATGGGGTGAAGTGTATGCGGTGGTGGTTTGGATGCATTGTGGTTTTGTTTTTGGGAAGGAGTTTCCTTAGTTGGTGATGAGAGAAAGGTGTGGAGAAGCTTTGGGAGCACAGATTGGTGTTAAGTGGAAGGGATGTGTCAATGTTAGTGGGACGTATTTGGCTGTTGGCTAACTAGTAACTGCAGCCGCATGTCCCCCAGCCCGACATGCAATCCATCTGACAGCTCACACTCAAAACTCAAAAAAAAATGCCAAGCAAGAACCCTGCATTCCTGAGATAACCAGACTTTGCCGATGCAACGATGCAATGGACCAGCAACAACTTCAACTTGTGACCCGATGGAACTGCCCCAGTCCCACAATATCAGCTGCACAGAGCGTATCGCATGTTCAGACATGGCAACGACTTCTGCTCAGGTGTCGATTAACGTTGTCACCAAACTTTCCTTTCGATCCGGCAGTGGCCTCTAATCAGGTAGCACATGGCGTTTGTGATACGAATCCTGGCACCGGACAAAATTTAATTCTAATTATTTTGACCAATGATAGTCGTTGTTTTTCCACAAACTCACAAAAAGAGATGTTCATAGAATACTGATTCTGTTTTTGAAACACAACAGTTCTTGGATTTGTGCTCAGGGCAACAATGTTTTCCAACAATGTGTCCCAAATCGTCGGATGTGCACATCCTACCAACTTACAAAACGGATTAGCTTGATTGAGCATCACGTTGAAGAGAGTGCAAAATGACATGGTGTATCTCCTGAGCAAATGGGGGTAAATTGGGAGTTGCCTCTTACGTTTTCAATTCCTCTTTGCAATGCTGTTCAATTCAATTTTTTCCTTCGTTTGCACTGGATTCCGATTGATTGTGGCTAAAAATATTCCGCCTGCCATAAAATCAGTCAAATTCCTAACTCTCAATTTTCTTTGCAAAGTGCATTAAAGTCGGACGTTGTAGGTACCTATTGGAGTACTGTGTGGCACAGTTGTGTCATACATCATTTTTCCTCTACTGATTTAGTAAATTCACAAATTGCACTTTTATCCATTTGCAGATAAATTTGCCGCAGGTTAGTCTGAGTCTCACCAACGCCCCATCACCTCAATCTTCTGCCGAGACGATAATGGGAGCAGTGCTGTGTTCATCTTCAACCCCTCTCTCCCTACCATCCTCAACAACAGTGACGAGTAGTGGTGTTCAAACAATCGGTCGAAGGACGATCACTATTGACCTAGGTAGTTCATCGAATGAAGTGGAATCCATATTGCCACATTCATCACAGTCTGGAGATTGATCTTGAGAAGGGTGGGGGGAAAGTGCAGCAGTGAAGTGCATGGGATAGAAAGTGATACCATGAGTTAATTAATGGTACAGATCAATGCAAATAAGTAATGCTAATGTGAATGGTATAAATTTGCCAAATCGTAAATCATATTTTTATTTTTGAAGGATTGAGATATCGTGAATTTTGTTGATTTTCATTAGTTCGTGTTCAATGCCTGACCTTTCTCTTCATATTGGTTTGGTTTAAGGGTTTAATTTTTACTTCAAGTTCTCCTCTTTTGGTGGCCTACCTCCTATGAACAGTGTCCTGATTGAGTAATTTTTATCCCAGATGAAATTGCAGATGCAATTTTTGCCTCTCTGGTCATTTTAGGTACAAATCTATTTGGTAAACTTCTGCAAGGGTTTCTGGAATTTTCAAATTTTCCATTTTTGCATTTTAAATACAAGTTTGGAACATGTAAATATCCTAAAACATGTTTTAAGCTTTGATGGGAGTTTTCAGTTTTTATGTCAGTTTTTTCTGACATCACTTTTCTTGCAAATTGTGTTACTAAAACACTACATTTCAGAGGCTTCACTCCTCGTTTCTCAAGTGCTGAAAGATGACTAAATTGCCACATCATCAGTAGTTGTTACTTGTTGAAACAATTGTCTCCTAAATTTCCTATCTGACTGGTGATGTGGTTTTTCCAAATTGAGTTGATGGTTGGTTGGTCCATCCTAACAGCTTTGCTGCACTTCTTGTGTGTGTGATGGCTTCACTGATATTATTCCATTGGAATCTGGTTCCGCATTCAGCTCAGAGTTTTGTGTGCTCAAAGATGCAGAAAAATGGCTTTATCTCCAAAGAATAGGGCTTTCTTTCCTGCAGAACTAGGAACTGTCGCTTGGTTTTAAACATTCATTTACTCATGTGTGATACTGGCCAGTGGCAGGGATTGGTGAACAGAATGGAATTTCGAAAAGGACAAAAAATAGGCGTTGACTGCTAAATTTTTCACTGTTCCACCATTCACTGATCCTCTCCCACAAATGATCTGCCCCAGGCTGCCATTGCTACTTTCGAATTGACGACACTGATTTTCTTGAGTTTTGAGTGCATAATTTCCATTCAGAAATTGTAAAAATAAAATGTTAATGTTTTTAATTTCGGAACATTGTGATTGAAAACCGTTTTGGGGCCCGACATGCAAATGCTGTTTGCTTGGGCAAGTTAAAATGTTTTTTTGCAAAGTGAATGCGCAATCTCTATTCAGCCAATTCCTTTTTTTTCTGTCCATTCTTTTTCCACTTCAGGTTACTTTCTTTCAGCTAGCATCCAGTTATCGTACCAAAAAAATAAAATTTTATTGGTAAAAAGAATAGGATCTTCGATGTACTAGTCCAGACAAAGTCTAGCCATTCGTAAAAAATTGCTTTATTTTTCCGTAATAGTTGTAATTTGTTCATTATTCGTATTGCTCTTTCATCAATTCAATCATGCTTGTAAAATTGGATCTCTTGTTGACGTGTTTTCTTTTTTATTTTATAGTAATGTGTAGCTTCATTTAATTTTACATTATTACGACAAAAATTATGATTGCATCCAAACACTAACCTTGTATGCTACTTTCACTCTGTAAATATTTTTGCAAAATTTTTGTGCCGTTTGTTCCAGTCAGTAAAGTCACTCACTGTCCCTTTTGCGTATTTTGTCCAACCACATACATGGTGGCCGCTCATCACAAAAGTTGTGCCATTTGCAAGGCATGGGCAATCTTGTGGAATTTTTGTGAACTTCAGGGGTGTCCTGGAAAAAGGAAAAAGCTTGGATTTTGTTCTGCTGTTGCGGTTGTTGGATTAAAGCCTGTCCGACCATGGCCTTAGGTGGGTCTGAGTTGTGTGCCTAAGATGCGCCTTTTCACAAAATGAATAAGCCGTTTCGTTTTCGTTAACCTACAAGAACAAACTGCGACGTTTCGGTCCCTCAGATGTGAACCTTTATCAAGCACTGCTATAGCACTATGCGATAGCAGTGCTCGACAAAGGTCCACATCCGTGGCACCGAAACATCACAAGTTGTTCTTGTAAGTTAACGAACATGAAACAGCTTTTAAAAATGTATTCATTTTGTGAATAAACCGTTCGTGGTGCACGTGCAGAAATTGTTAATTTTTTCGTCAAAGAATAATAGCAATGGTGCTCTTTCTAACCGACACGACGTTGTGTTGTCTACCAGACTAAAATACCTGATTTTCCACGTGATGGTAGCGACACACTTAAACGTAACACCATATTTGATTAAACAGGTTGCACGGTAAACGCAGCTTGATATGCCTCGCAGTGAAGTGAGGCACTTAAACTTGTGAGTTCAAAAATTACTGGCATATATTAGCCCAGGAGACATCCTAACACCGTGACGAAAAAATAATTGAATTTGAAAAGTGAGATTGATATTATTCCTTCACGAGATAGATGGCTTGTAATGAAAATGCCATCTTAACAACCCCTGGACTGAATTTAGTTTTGTGTTGTCTTTTGCTGCAAAATTCCAGAT
>JASGXE010005406.1:0-22882 GCA_030068105.1 Sinentomon sp. SZTP_YWyxl
AAAGGGTCTCATTCAAAAACAACTACATTTTTGTTTCACCCGTTGTCGGAAGTTTTCCATGGGTTCTCAAGCACTGAATTTGGGAATTTTTCACTGAATTTGCATCTCCCGCAACTATTGAATCTAAAGTCACAATTTTTGTATCGAAAGTGGATTTTAGTCAGTTTCAAATCCTCCTGTCTACGAGGGTGTTTTGAGTCACTTCGCAATGAAAGAATCAAGAGCTTTCACAAATTGCTCACAATGCACACTGCATACTATTATTTGAACTGCTTTCAAGTTGTTCTTCTCAGCACACATCAAAAGGGGTTTTTTGCAACCCTTTTTCTATTTCCAGTTGAATTTTTGGACAACCTTTAATGTGGTTTCACAACTCTACTGAGCTGATCCACAAAAGGTCATTGTCGTATCAATCAAACTGGACTCGATCGCAATCAGACGATTTCCGGGCAAGAGAGTCAACTTTTCGAACTGGTCTCAGGTCAAAAAGTTAAGTTTAAGGGCCACTTGTTTGGGATATTACCTACTTGGGAATCACAATTCTAAAATAGATGTTCTTTCGTTGCTGAACGGTTGAAAGTGGATTGGACTCTGAAGTGCGCGTCGATCACCAAAGTGTGTTTTAGTCTGTCTTATCCGTGCCGTCTTTCCACATAATTTATTATTTTATTATTCTCTTTTGAGTTTTAACCTGTTCTATTTTAATTCATCCCTTTCTGCATACTGTAATGTTTTATCTCCAATTCTGTGTGTTTCTGTGAGTGCTTGAAATCTCAGTTAATATAGGCCATTTTCTAGCCCTTGGAAAATTTACCGCTAGTTTCATTTCACAAATCAACCCTTGGAACGTTTCTTCTGCGCAGAGAGAAGGAGTACCTTCACACTTCTCAGGACACTCTTTCTTTCTACGGAAGAAAACGCTTTTTACTGTTGAGCAAAAAAAGCGCGCCTATGTCTCAGTAGTTTTACCCATTCTCGAATATGCTTCTGCCGTGTGGAACCCCTGGAAAGTTTCGGACATCCATGCACTTGAAAGTGTCCAGCGTCGAGGCGCCCGGGTTATAACAAGCACATACGATCGTCTCGCTAGCGTTTCTGCTATACTTTCGCAACTTGGACTTCCTTCCTTGGCCAGTAGGCGTCGCTCCCATTGTTTAACCCTATTTCGAGACATTCTTATTGGTGAGGTTGACTTCCCTTTCCCGCCGTGCTACTCCCGGAAAGTCGTTCAAAGGCGGACTGACAATGGGTTCAGCTTCGTAATTCCCCTGGCAAGACGCAACATTTATAAAAATTCTTTTTTTCCAATGTGTCCCTCCTGTCGCACCATCCCGCAATTTGTTCCTTTGTGATGTTTTCATGCGCCTGACAATTGTTTTCTCTTTTTGATCATGCGCTTTTATTCCCTTGATTTGTATTTTAGTTCTTTTATTCCACTGATTCGTTATTAAACTTGATTGTTTTATCTTCTGGTCTTGACTTGGCTGCAAAGCCGCATATTTAGGTCTAGGTATTCAAACAGCAACCAACCCATTTGTTGTTGTATAATTGTCATAATAATAATAATAATAATAATAATAATAATAATAAAAATAGGAATTGTAATGTCGCAAATTAGTTAGGGGCAAAATTGAAATGATCTGCCCCAGACAAACAATCAGCGGTGCAATTGATTAGGGCACAAAAATAGGAATTGCAATGTCGCAAATTAGTTAGGGGCAAAATTGAAATGATGTGCCCCTGGCAAACAATCAGCGCTGCAATCGATTAGGGCAAAAAAATAGGTGTTGCATATGTCGCAAATCAGTTAGGGGCAAAATTGAAATGCTGTACCCCTGATAAACAATCAGCGCTGCAATTGATTAGGGCACAAAAATAGGTGTTGCATGTGTCGCAAATTAGTTAGGGGCAAAATTGAAATGATGTGCCCCTGGCAAACAATCAGCGCTGCAATTGATTAGGGAACAAAATAGGCATTGCATACATCGCAAATTAGTTTGGGGTAAAATTGAAATGATGTGCCCCTGGCAAACAATCAGCGCTGCAATTGATTAGGGCACAAAAATATGAATTGCAATGTCTCAAATTAGTTAGGGGCAAAATTGAAATGATGTGCCCCTGGCAAACAATCAGCGCTGCAATCGATTAGGGAACAAAATAGGCATTGCATACATCGCAAATTAGTTTGGGGTAAAATTGAAATGATGTGCCCCTGGCAAACAATCAGCGCTGCAATTGATTAGGGCACAAAAATAGGTATTGCATATGTCGCAAATTAGTTAGGGGCAAAATTGAAATGATGTGCCCCAGACAAACAATCAGCGGTGCAATTGATTAGGGCACAAAAATAGGTGTTGCATATGTCGCAAATTAGTTAGGGGCAAAATTGAAATGATGTGCCCCTGGCAAACAATCAGCGCTGCAATTGATTAGGGAACAAAATAGGCATTGCATACATCGCAAATTAGTTTGGGGTAAAATTGAAATGATGTGCCCCTGGCAAACAATCAGCGCTGCAATTGATTAGGGAACAAAATAGGCATTGCATACATCGCAAATTAGTTAGGGGCAAAATTGAAATGATGTGCCCCTGGCAAACAATCAGCGCTGCAATTGATTAGGGAACAAAATAGGCATTGCATACATCGCAAATTAGTTTGGGGTAAAATTGAAATGATGTGCCCCTGGCAAACAATCAGCGCTGCAATTGATTAGGGCACAAAAATAGGTATTGCATATGTCGCAAATTAGTTTGGGGCAAAATTGAAATGATGTGCCCCAGACAAACAATCAGCGGTGCAATTGATTAGGGCACAAAAATAGGTGTTGCATATGTCGCAAATTAGTTTGGGGTAAAATTGAAATGATGTGCCCCTGGCAAACAATCAGCGCTGCAATTGATTAGGGCACAAAAATAGGAATTGACATGTCGCAAATTAGTTAGAGGCAAAATTGAAATGATGTGCCCCAGACAAACAATCAGCGGTGCAATTGATTAGGGCACAAAAATAGGTGTTGCATATGTCGCAAATTAGTTAGGGGCAAAATTGAAATGATGTACCCCTGGCAAACAATCAGCGCTGCAATCGATTAGGGCAAAAATAGGAATTGCAATGTCGCAAATTAGTTAGGGGCAAAATTGAAATGATGTGCCCCAGACAAACAATCAGCGGTGCAATTGATTAGGGCATAAAAATAGGTGTTGCATATGTCGCAAATTAGTTAGGGGCAAAATTGAGATGCGTTGCCCCTGACAAACAATCAGCGCTGCAATTGGTTAGGGCATAAAAATAGGTGTTGCATATGTCGCAAATTAGTTAGGGGCAAAATTGAGATGCGTTGCCCCTGATAAACAATCAGCGCTGCAATTGGTTAGGGCATGTTATTTATTTTATTTATTTGTTTGCTGCAATTCGTCACAGAATGTTGTGGTGACACGTCAACATGATTAAAAAAACAAATGGAATCAAAAAACTAAAACAGGCGAGGTAAAACACATCATGGCGCAGACAAATATGGAGAAATGGGTGGCAGAGAGTTCCAGTCCAGGGCGGTCCGAGTGAAAAAGCCGTTGAAATGAGGGGAGAATGAGCAAATTGGGATCCGAATGTGAAGATGATGTTGATGAGTGCGCTTGTGAGGAGAGGTAATCAGGGAAAAAGCTGCAGGGAGATTTATTGAGACCTTGGAATTGAGAAAGTCATGAAGAAGTTGTAGACGAGTAGCGTTTTAGCGCACACCCTGTATGTGTGGCATAAAACGGCTAACTAAAAGTTGAAGAACGGTTGGTGATTGGTGCGAACAGTTCTCAGTGGAAGAAACACAACCCGGCCACAAGATTTTCTACACTGTTTAATAATTTTCTGTATGGATGGCGCAGGAGTTTTGAGCACATGACCAGGCCAAAATGTGAACAATGCAACAACTGAATTGCATAAGGTTAAAATAAAGGCACTTATCATAAATGATAAAAACCAAAAGAAAACACAAAACGTTAAAAACACTGCCAAACGGCCGATGAATAAAAGTCCGATATATAAACTCGCTGCAGGTTCAATGGAGTGATTTAGATTGAAGTCACCTTTGCAAGAGCATACTGCCCTTTGCGGACACCCTGTCCTGTTTGATTTTATAATAAAATAAAAATTAGGGATACGGTGTGAGATAACAGGCAACTCCGCGCTGTCGCCCGGCATTTGCTGGCGGCATATTCTTTTGCCTTGTTTTTTGCAATTTGCTTCACACTTTTTCCTATTTTTTCGTATATGAGGTAGCCTGTGTTGGGGCCCTGTGTGGCCAAGGCAGTGATCCTCGCATTAGAAAGCTCGTCAAAATATGCTCGTTGCTTGCCAGTCAAGGCAGCCGAGCATAGGAGAGGCTTCTGCGGAAGCCGGGTATGTTGGCTCTTGATGCCCGGGTGAAGCCCGTGCGGGACCGGGATTTTAAAACTGCCCCAAAGGGGACAGGATAAAAACTGCCAGGAAGGCAGGTTTAAAACCGACAGAGCCGGGATTTTTTTTTTCCAAGCAAAGCTTGGGCTTTAAAACCGGTACCTGAACGCGGGATATAAACCGAGCCAAGGCCTGCCGGCCCGTTGCCGAAGCGAAACCCCTCCTTTTTTCTTTCCCAATGCTCTGTGACTCACCGCCATGCGAACGCTAGCTGGAGTGGCGGTATATAAATAATAATGGTGCTGTTAACCACGCCAAGGGCAGTCCGAAGCCTGCCAAGCGCCTAACAGCGTAAGTGGGACGGGCAGTCACCATTTCATACTTTTTAGGGGGCATTTTGTTCCCCATATCTTTAACCTTGAAAAGGCTCAACAAAAGTGAATGGGAAATTTAACTGGCACTTAGCTTTTTAGGTCGGCCTCAGTTCAACCCCTGTAGATGGGATGGACAGGTGTATTTTCTTATATCCGGATCGAGGAATTTCATGCAGATTTGTTTCCTTTGGTAAAAGGTCTGAGAAACCTGAATCTTAGTTGTTCGAATCCAGGAGTGAAACACGGATCTTGTTATCCGGAAATTAAAACGGCAAATAGAGAAAACGGAGAGAACACGTTTTCCCATTTGTTTCCATGAATTTTGTATTTTATTCAACCAAAAAACTCACCGACAGTTGTCAGTTCTTTTGAGCTGTCTGAATGTTGATAAAGATAGTGTGCGGCAAGTGTAACTTTCCGTTTTCGTGTAACTATTGTGCTTGTCTATTTGCGAGTTTTCTGTCCCCAAACCAAAGAGAAAAAATCGCAATCAACAAAACTCTCAAAGAACTTACCCCCGCAAGAAGTGATGATGCTTGTCGGGGTGTTTCTTTATGTTAATCCAGTAAAGTGCTGGCTTAAAAGTACCAAAACTGGTTTCCAGTAAATTGCCAGTTGGCATAAAAGTTAGTTGGCCTAAGTGCTGTGTGGTAAGAGAAATAAGAAAGGTAAAATTCACAAAACACAACACACTAAAACTGCGAAGGTTCGCAAAAGGGTTAAAAGTGAAAACAAAAATGACGGTGCAGGCCGGCTGCACCGCATGTTAAAAAGTCATGGACCAACACGATCCATGACCGAAAAACTGGAAACGCAGGACGACAATTTGACGAACACAAAAATGACACAATTTGCCACTTTTCGACTGCAGTGGCCGAGTGAGGGAAGGTTCGCAAATGACCCTGTCGGTGCAGGTCGAGCGTCAACTGTAAAATGAGCAGCGAGTTGAAATGCTGCGAAAAGGAAGGCGAGAGCGAACCCAATTTTGCTGTCGAACTCATTTGTCGATAACGGTCGAGAAATCGCCATGCACGCGGTGATTTTGTGCGTGTTGGTGATAACAAGGCAGACCGAACTTTTTATAGCATTTCGAACGATGAAAATGTTCGGAACTGCCATAGACGCCTGTGAAGACGTCATGATGAGAGAGATGGCAAATTGAGATCAGAAATCATTTCTGACACACTAGCAGTTAGCCCAAAATTTTGAAATATAATGCGGGCTGCACGACGTTGAATTCGGTCCAGCTGTATGATGTGGGAGGCGTGGTATGGATCCCTTACCTCGCATGCATACTCAAGGATTGGCAGTACAAGGGAGCGATAGGCTTTAAGTCGGGATTCGCGGGATGCATGTCTAAGAGTTCTGCTGACAAAGGCTAGCACGCCACTTGCTTTTCTGTATGTTGAGTCAATATGAGGACTCCAGGATAGGTGAGTTGAAAAAATGACACCAAGATAAGTCACTGAGTCCGCCCGGACGATATCTCTGCCATCCAGTTTATAACAAACAGGCAATGTGAAATGGCTGGATCTGGCCCTGGAGAAATTAATCCAATGAGATTTGGAAGGGTTTGGGTGTAGGTTCCACTGATGGCACCAATCTGTTACTTTTTCAAGATCAGCCTGTAGGATGATGCAGTCTGCAGGCTGTGTTACAGTCCGGTAGACTATCAGATCATCCGCATACAGCCGGACGTTGGAGCAAAGGGAATTTGGCAGGTCATTAAAAAGTAGGGGCCCAAGGACGCTACCTTGCGGAACACCAAAAAATAGAGGGTCGGATTAAGGGGAAATATTTAGTGGACCCCTGATAAACAATCAGCGCTGCAATTGGCTAGGGCCTAAAATAGGTGTTGCATATGTCGCAGCTAAGTTCGGGGCGAAATTGAAATGCTGTACCCCTGATAAACAATCAGCGGTGCAATTGGACAGGGCATAAAATAGGTGTTGCAGATGTCGCTATTTCGTTTGGAAAAAGGAAATGATCTGCCCCCGACAAACAATCAGCGCTGCAATTGGTTTGGGCACAAAAATATGTGTTGCAAATTAATTAAGGGCAACATTGAAATGGTTTTTGACCTCGATTTCAATGAGGGTCAGTAATTTCTGCAGCATTGAGGACCTTCGTTTTTAGGGAGGGTCCATAATTTCTGCAGCATTGAGGATTTGCGAAATCTCAAAAATTGCATGCAATGTATGAGGACATTGATTCCATCACCATTTTCATGTCCCGGCACCGAGCCCTTTGATTCACACAGAGGGCCCAGACCGTTCTCGATTGAAGCTGCATTTTCAGTTTATTCTTCTGGTCGAAAAACGGTTTCTCACCATGCCCTTCGCCGAGGAAAACTTTCGGTGTTATTTGATACCTACTGCTAAAGGCCATAGACTACACATGACGAAAGGCCAGACATATGCGAAATCGAGAACAAAGCGTTCAGAAAAAAAAACAGCTCTATCATGTTGCCTTGCGCTTGTTTATCGGGCATTTCAGACTGTATACGTATTGTATTTCAGATCATATATCGTCTGCTTTATCCATTAACGTGCTAACTGCAATGAAAATCGGATGGATCATAAGTGCAGACGTGCATAAAACAGACGATATGGGCCCACCTGCGCACACATGCATGTGGAACGTGCAGTTCGGTTCTTGCGGGATCGACACAGATCATCGCAGAGTTTCGTCATTTTCTGAAACATTACAACTGCAGGAGAGTTTATCGCAGTCTTTTGGACATCTCTTATCCGCAGGGAATTAGGAGTGCGCAAGTGTTCCTATCGATGGATTCTCAGCTCTGATAGTGCAGAAATATGTTATCAAAATAAGCTGTGTAATTCCGAAAAAAACTTCAAAAAGCGCACTCATCTTCATGGCACAAAGTTTTTTATTGTTTCGATGCCTGAAAAACCAACTGCTACAGCTCATTCCACTTGATGATATAAGCCGAGAAAGCTTCACACTCTTCCATTTAAATACACAGAAAACTTTAATTTCTATGCCGAGAATGAAGGTTTCGACCGAATTTTCATATTGCTGAAAGAATTCTGAATTCACTCTGAGCACACTTGGGAGCATTCTTAGCTTATATCTTCAAGTGGAATAAGGAGTATATTCACCATTACAGCTCACCCTCAGGCTCAACTCAATAGAGCCATTTCAACAGACGGTTGCATCTTATTCGAATGCAACAATGGAAAAGGAACAAGCGTTGTGCATAGAATTGAAAATTTCACAACACAAATCCATCCATTGAATTGGCTATTGAGTTGAACCTCAGCTTGAGTTGCAATGGCTGCATGCATTTCAAGATGTCCGAGGGGCTCATTTCGCTCATGCCCTCAAAAATTTCATCGATTCATTATTGGTGTGTGTTGCGTTGATCCTAGAACCGACGCACGGATCGCCTCGAAAGGATTCGATTTTCCCCTGAATTGGAGCTAATTCAACTGAATTTTGATAACATGTTCTCTCCTTCCTGTTACCTAATATGTAATAAACAGATCTTTTGCAGATTATACAGATTAGGATTCGAAATCTGCGCTGATCATGGCCGTTCTTGATGGAATTTTCACCTGCCGTTTTTCATTTGCCATTTTGATTGCTGTAGCATTAGCTTCTGCTGCTGAAGAGACATGCCGTAAGATTACCTTTACGAGTACACCCTTTTGGAGTTAGATTTTTAGGGTCTGGTCGTTTATGCGGGGGCATAATTGTACGATCGCAGGGAAACATTGACAGAAAATAGCCGCACTCTTAGCCGTGCATTTGTGTCCCCATTAGACGTGAACATACAGAACAGCGTGAACTCTACCGTGCCATTGTGTCCCCCTCTGACATCGACAAACGGTTTTCTATTGGCATTTTCTTTCTTTGTTTTGATTCCTTCTTCATTTTTCTCCTGATTTTATTTTTCTTTCGAGAAGAAAAGATCCTTACATACATAAACATACAAGGCTCAGCCAGATAAGAAGCCACCTGCCAAACGGCGACGAAGTGTGTCGGCCGTCAAAGAGGGAGAAAAGACGGTAGGGTGGGGAGTACTCCATTCTTTTTTGCAGCTCTTCCAAGAAAGAAAAATTATTTGCAAACATCTTTTTTGAACGACAACTGCCTGACCTTAGTGAATAATATTGTAAAGAGGATAGAATTAAGGAAGGGGACTGGATATGCTCCCCCATCCGCCGCAGAAGAAACTCAATACCCGCAGTTCGCTCCTCTTCGCTGCAAATCTTTTCCACGACCCCAGTTTTCGAATCATTTCGACGACACTATTCCCCTTCTATATTGTTCCCAATTATACAAAACGAGCAGCTTGGCGTTGGTTCCGCTCAATAGTTCGAGCCTGAGGTGAAGTTCGATGCTCCCATGCACACGTTGCGTATTCAGTGATTCGCCTCATTTTTGGGACTCTCACATTTACATGTTTCACCATCATTGAAAGACAGATGGAACAGCAGCAATTCAATGGCGGACCCACCCTCAGCGAAGGGGGGCGGGGTTCTGGAGTCTGGAGCAGTTCCCATGCTGGGTTCCAAGTTCTGAAGTCCTTGGCAGGGGATCTGGGAGCCGGAGTCCCCCAAAAGTCGAAGAAATTTAGTCATTTGGGTTTAATTCCGGGAGCAAAATTGCGCCTTTTCTGCAACAGTTTGGCAAAAAGGATATTTTCCCATGCAAGGGTGCTGGGAGATCGTGAACCTCTGCACCCGCCACTGCAGCAACCAATGCTGTGATTGATGGGAATTCGATACACTCGGGGATTATTATTCTAAGTAACATGATGTAATCGAAATTCAATAAGATAATTATTGTCACTGATTTCTTGCTCTACGCCGTTGGGTTGTCGTCGCCTGCTGTTTATTGTCAACCTGCCAATTGGTCTCCGCGGAATTAGGTCTGTGACCCATCCGTGAAAGGAAAAATGTTGAAGAGGAATTGGTGCTGTGGTTCTTTTTCATTTTGTTTCTTTTCTTTCAATCGCAGCAAAAAGCGACCCGCCTCCCACATCCGGCTGCGTCGTGAACCTGATGTATATGAGCGTCACCCCATCCGGCACAGTCAGTGACAACAGCGCCGTGGTCTACATTGACGGAAAGACGGTGGCTGATCTGCGAAGCTTCATCACTACGAAGTTGAATCTTCCTCATGAGGTCGTTTGCAAGTTCTCATTCTGCAGTGCCACCAATTCTCTCATCAGAAGTGAACCAGGCGACAAAGAACTGCTCCAATGCGACGACAAAAGAGTTGTCTATGTCACCTACCTCCACAGCCCGCCGGCGGCACCTGGGTCTCCATAGGGGTGGCGGGCCTATCTTAGTCAGCAGAGTTGGCGGAGTTTCTGATGAGTTATCCGAACATCCCTATAAATCACACGAAAGTGATCTGTTTGCTTCCGATAATTTAACTTTTGTTTGAAGAACAATAACATTTCACGCGAACGCATGAGGTGCAAACCAATGAGAGGTCAACGCTGGCCTGCCGCCACATTGTATAAAACAATTTGGCAAATTCGTTCACAATTTGAACGGCAACAACATAACAGCTCAGTTGCTAGCAAAAATGCAACTTTATAAATGGCGAGAAATCTCCACTAGATCCGGTGGCATTTCTGGGTGTGCTTACATTCGTCGCAATTTACAGGCATTGTTGCCAGAATTGTGTGTAGACAGCCGCGAATTTAGCGTTGTGGTCCTCATCATTTTTTGTACAGCATAATCCAAAAGTCTTCGTACATAGGAGAAAGTCCAACAGCTCCGCCAGGGAGCAATCAAAAACAATTTACAGGGTGAGTCACAAAAACACGTGCCAAAAGTGACAGTTCGTTCCCCATTTGGAGGAAACCCGCACGCATAAGACCATAGAGCGAGGAAAAGGGCTTATGTTCTATGTGCCTGGTTCTTATGCACATAGTGGTCAAGAGACAAGTGGTCAAGAGAGGCTTACCGCAAATTTTGTCAGTGTTTTTGTGAATCACGCTGTAGTTTGCACCATGTTATGCGTAGTGCATTACTGGAATGTTATGCGGTTTGCACCGCACGCCGCCATGAATTCCAAATTGCCCCTGAATTTAAACCGAACTCCTATGTTGCGAAGACTTTCGGCACATAAAATTTTTGAAATACACCGGATCACACCGTCGCGGTTCAAAAAGTCCTGAATTGTTTTTTTCATTCCTATATCATTTCCTTCCGCGACCTTGTTCAGTAGGTTGAAAAAAAAAAACAAAAAATGAATCAGGGAGTTGTGACGTCATACAGTATGAATTTCATTGCATTTTAGTTACCGATGCCATCCGCATCACTGAGTCCACACTGACTTTTCATCAAGACATCGCAAATGTTTAAATCCGAATGGTTTAATAAACACTTGCTCAAAGTCGAGCGTATGTTTCTCTAAATTTCACTACTCCATTGCTTTTCATGCAAAGCGTCTGATAATCTCGTGGAAAATTGACAAAAAGTCTGCCATGGCGCCAAGGAATATTTTGTTATCTGGTTGATAATCGCCCCATGTCAACAGCATTTTTGTTCGTTTAGCTGTTGCCGGCAGGTCCCCTCCTTTTCAACTTTAAATTTCCCCTTTCCGTACACTCTAAACACGAAGTTCATTTTGGAACACTTATTATATTTTAATATGCTTAGATAGGAAGTTTTAAGAACATTTATGGGACACTTGGTGTGTTCTTGGAACACACTGAGTGTTCCAAATCTGTAACAGATCCCGTCACAGATTTGAAACATATGAGCGATTTGGAACACCTTAAGTGTTCCATTGGAACACCTTAAGTGTTCCAAATCTCTGGAAATTGAAAACTCAGTGTGTTCCAATAACAGACCAAGTTTTCCATAAATGTTCTTAAAAGAACACTTCCTATCTAAGCCCATGTTAAAATATGGTGTTCCATTCTGAACTTCGTGTTTAGAGTGTACACGGCAGGAAATTTGAATTGTTTATTTTGGGGTGAGCCCCTTATAAAATTGAATACAAAAATTTACAACGCACGAAGAATCAATAAAAAAAACACAAACACAAACGTTTTAAAACACAAAAGTTTCAAGAACACAATATTTTTCATCTGGAAAAAATTCAATGAGGCGCCGCTGAAGGATGGGGACACTGAGGGGAAGATTGAAAGTGGACTCAGGCAAGTGATTCCACTCAGTGATTGTCCTGGAGTATTTATTTTTATAAATCCTCACGTAAAGTGGTAAAATCATCAACTAACTGGTGTGAATTTTCAAGTCAAACGTTTGTGACAAGATAACAAAAAATCGCAAAAGCTGCTGCCAAAACTGAATGGGAGTTCTGTAAAATTTGATGCTATGTTCTGTGCAAAAATTATGATTAGAGTGAGATCATGCGAAATTCAGTTTGATTTTTCAAACGTTCATTTCTGCAAAGCCGGGAATTTTCAATTTCTACCTCTGCTTGCTGTACCATTGATGGATTTGCAAAATCCACGCAAAATCTGCAAGACGGATAAAATTATTACTGGAAAATTACAACTGAGACAAATGAAATCTGCAACAAAGTAAAATTGCGGCCGGAAAAGATTGCAAATGTGGGATGATTCGATACAATTTGACAAAGACCACGATTGCCTTTCTTCACAACACCTACTGACGAGAAAAAGTCATTTTTTACCATCCATCATTTGTGTGCTGATTTTTTGCCAATGAGGCAAGCATTGGGACCCATGTATAGGTACGTTTACAGTCACCGAAATTATCATGACTCCCTCAAACAAGTACCTGCATTGGATCAAGGGAGTCAGTATTGTTTCTGTGACTGTCATGTCTGCTATCATGGATGTGCCGTGCTCCTGCGGCCAATGTCTACAGGCATTATCTCAAGGAGGTGTTCACCCAGAAAGGAATTTTATGACTCCCATGATAATGTGGGTACTTGAAAAGGGAGTCATTTTGTTTCTGTGATAAACACATACACTCTAAACACGAAGTTCAATTTGGAACACGATATTTTAACATGGGCTTGGATAGGAAGTGTTGTTTTAGGAACACTTGGTCTGTTATTGGAACACACTGAGTGCTCCATTGGAACACTCAGTGTGTTCCGATGGAACACTTAAGGTGTTCCAATGGAATACTAAAGGTGTTCCATATCGCTAATGTGTTCCAAATCTGTGACAGGAATGTCACAGATTTGGAACACCCAGTGTGTTCCTGGAACACACTGGGTGTTCCATAAATGTTCCTAAAAGAACACCTCCTATCTAAGCCCATGTTAAAACATAGTGTTCCAAACTGAACTTCGTGTTTAGAGTGTATGCAAAAGCGATGGCGATGTTTTTGGATTCTTCGTCATAATACAATTGGAATCAGTTAAGGTGACTTCAATAAGCAAAGGTATGCAAAGCGCCTTAGCACCTTTGTAAAGAAGCAGTTTGGCACTAAAGGCGACCCAATAAGTGCTTTGACACCTTGAAAATGAATACTTTTAAAATAATAACGACAGCTGTTAAAATTATTCAATTATTCTATTTTTATTTTGGGAATAGATAGGCACTCGTGTCTCTACAAACTACCAACAACTTTAATAAAAACAGCAAAACGTCTAGCGAACACATAAATACTAATCTATAAATCATCGAGGTCAAAGATCAAGAAGGGAATCATGTCTTTTATTTGGGAAATTGGGATTTGTGCCAAGTGCATAAAGAAGTTTATTTTAGGGTGAAAAACTTGGAATCTTTCTGCTTCGTTTGGGAATATGGCAATATAGCGATGTGGCGATTTTTTATTATTTGTGAAAAGGTCTACTCTGCTCTCAAATCAATACACAACTTATCAAAAGTCTTCGAACATTGGAGTTCATAATCAACTCAGACGCCATTCAGAATCAATGGCAGCATGCGCTGCAAAACATCAAGACACTCGTGTGAGGTGTGAAGCTGTACCAAGCTTTGTTGAAATTAGATGGCCCCTGAAATAACCAGTCCTTTTAAATATCGCCTATGTTCGCGTACGTTTGATAAGCTCCGTAAAAATCTAAATCATGGAAGTCAAAGGCGAAGAAGGGACTCAAGCCTATTCAAATTGGAAAATTATTCTACACAGTGACTGAACCATCCTTCCGCAAAGGAGGGAGGCAGTTCCTGGAACTGGTGCAGCGACCCATCGTGAATCCAACGAGCAGAGCCCTTGGCTGTAAGGGCCCGAGGATCGAGCCCCCAGAGGTCAAGAAATTTTGAAACTTTGGGACAATTTTGGCAATCAAAATCGCGGGTTTTCTGTCAAACTGTGAGGAAATGATAATTTTCTTCGGAAAGAGGGGGTCGCCTCTCCCGCTACCACCTGTGGCCGCTATTGATTTCAGAAAAATCCCGAAATTTGAGGGATATATTCTATCTGCCAATGGGCAAAGGAACAAATTTTTACCGACACTATTCCGATTTCTGAATGGTGGAAATGTACCAACAGAGACAAACTGGGAGGCCACGAGGTCGCTGGTTATACCACAGGTTCTGAGAGCCTCTATAGTCTCCTATATGGAAAAGGGTTAGGACCTCTTCTGGAAAAGTGGTTAGGATGTTTTTACGGGTACGTGAACACATCCTGAGGTTTATAAAATTATAAAGCAACATTATAACCAACACTAACCAACATAAACCGACATTATAAACACATCCACGATTTATAAACACAGCCATTAACGCCTTTTCAGAAGAGGCCAATGACCCAGAGGGCCAACAATGCAAACGGAAATTGCAAACGGACGAAGCGAAACCAAAAGTTAGAAGAACAGTGTCAATATTGCAGTGACTTTACATCAAATAAATTACCGAAAAACTGTGGACATCAAAAGGTTACTTTCTTTAAGTTAAAGTAATGTAAATGACAGGTAACTTTATTTAGTTCCCAACACCCCCACTCTCGGTTTGCTTTAACAAATTTTCACTTTCTGACTTTCTGTCCTTCTGTTTCCCTCAAGCAACAGCAGGCCAGCACGACCACACGCCTGACACGCTTTTTTCGTTCAAGATTACCTACACGTCCTGCTTGACTGGCCACACCCTGAAGAGTAGCCGCCTTTGCGAACGGAATGTTGTGGGCGAAAACAGAGTTTGATCACCCGGAAAAACGGCAGAATCTTCTAACAATGTTCCCAACGTTTCAGCATACTTGATGAGATGAGGTTCGAAAATCGGATGCGAGAGACCTTTAGTTGTAGCGTAAATACCCATCTACCATCGATCAAAGTTACGGTTAGTACGCGTAGCTGATGATGGGGGAAGCGTACTGGGTTGGAGCTCAGTACGCGTAGCTGATGATGGGTGAAGCGTACTGGGTTTGCGCCAAGTACGCAGAAGGTCCGACGGCTATTCCCGGCGAGGCCAACCTGGCGATTCCGTGACCTGCGATACCGTGTCCTGCCAATCCGATGGATGAGGCGGAAAGTCTTGGCAAAGCTCTTGCGAGACCGATCCCTCCCAAGGATGAGATTCCGTGGGATGCGTAGCCGATGGGAGATGCAGCTGAGAGCGAAGGGATGGCGCTGATCCTTGAAGAGAGGAGGCCTGAATTGAGAGAGATGGGGGCGGCAGCGATGCCTGGGCTTGCCAGAGCGATGCCAGGGCTGGCCAGACGGGGAAGGAGTGGTGACGCTAGGGCGATTGGTTGCGGTGCAGCTGCAACTCGGGCGATAGCTGGTGCAGCGGCTAGGAGTTGAGGTTGAGGAGCGGCAATCGCCTTGGACACCGCCACCTGAGGCCCTGATCTGTGGACAACGGCGTTGAATCCGTTCAGAGAATCTGCTGTGTAGCTCACGGTTCTGACGCTGCCGTCAGGCTCGACCAAACTGTAGCTTCCTTGGACGGCATTTCCGTCCCTGGCTTCCTGTTGACCCTTGACATCCCCGGTCAATGGGTCATTGATGCTATAGGAATAACTGTACTGGGGGTGAGGGTCGATCGGTTCCGCCCTGGCAATGATCTGCTTCTGCGGGGCTGCTAACGCGATTGGTGCCGGGGAATGGGCGATGATCTGCTGCGGAGCCGACAAGGCGACTCTGGCAGGCGACGCCGCAATGATCTGCTGCGGTGCCGACAGGGCTATTGGCGCCGGAGATGCCGCAATGATCTGCTGCGGGGCGGACAGAGCGATCGGGGCCGGAGACGCCGAGATGATCTGCTGTGGTGCAGCGATGGCGTGGTGGGATGAAATTGCGGTCGGAGCGGCGTATGAAAGCGATGATACACCGATTCCACCACCTCCGGCGAGGATGCTGGAGATCTGAGTGCTGATTGCCAAGGTTCCCAGGAGAATCGCGATCTGGAAAAAGGATGAAGAACGTTTTTGTCAATTCGGGAGTTGATTGCATCGGAAGGAAGCAGACGTTGGGCAAATTAACCACTTATTAACCAGTAATTAACCACTAATTAACCGCTAATTACCAATAATTAACCACTAATTAACCAGTAATTGACCACTAATTTACCAATAATTAACCACTTATGAACCATTCTTTCGCCAATTAACCACATCTTTGCCACTGACTATCCAGGCTAATTAACCACTTATTGACCACTTATTGACCACTAATTAACCACTAATTCGGCATTTTTGCCACTAGAGGACCGCAAATTTACCACTCGTGGGGCAACGCATTTCAGCACGCACGTGATACACATGCGTAAACACAAAATTGATCTCGTTTTTCTCCAGTAAAGCTGCAAAGATCACAGATGAGACAACAGTGTTATCGTACACAAACACAACACAACAAATGAACACGGTTCCATCCCTTTCAACATCATGACCTTTCTCGTTGGGGCCTGATGGGGCGCTGCGCCTTTTCGTCCACTGCATTTAAATGGGCATTTATCAGGCAATGTATTTTTGTAGACTTATTGGCTTGCTACCTCGTCTACCAATAGAGCCTTTACATTGTCGTAATGTTAATTTATGGTCTAAGCACAGACACAACCCTCAATTTGTTTTTTTAATTTTTGACGAAAAGCCTTCCCATTCCAGTGCTCGTCCATGCCAGCTCAACTCCGACACGTGTTTTGATGAAAGTGCTGAAATTTAAAAACTTTCTCTGCGGGATTATAAACGAATTCCAAGGAATTCAAGGAAACCGCCGTGTGGAGTGGAGCAGCCGAGGTTGAGCACAAAAGTGGCCGCATGGTTGATAACCCAGCATCATTGAGAGACTCATTACACTGTAAATCGGAAATTTCCGTTTGGAACGCCTTTGCAGCACCTTTTTTAACATGGGCTTAGGTTGAATTGTTCCTTTCGGAACATATCTTGAACACGTAATCTGTTCTTGGAACACCATTTCTAGGGACACATATGGAAGACACAAGTGACTTGCAACACTCGTGCGTTAATCGCGAGTGTGATCCAAAATTTGTGACATGAATATGGAGTTCCTAGAACACATTACGCGTACCAAAAATATCCTGAAAGGGATACTTCCATCTAAGCCAGAAGAGTACAATTGTGTATTTAGGTATTGCCGTCGAGAGTACGTTAATTTTTACGATTTACTCCAGTATCGTTTGTCAGTGGCCAAATGGAGGAGAAAAGTCCTTAATTGCAGAAGGTGCAAAATGTCAGTCCACAACGTGGTCTGGTGTGACAAAACGATTTTGCACAGCGTCCGAATAACAAATCGTCGCTTTCCAAGCTCGACTATGGGAAGGTGATCATCACGATAAAAAAAGAAGAATAATTGTGTTCACTGTATGCGTGATGGACACTAATCGAACACATTCGAGAGTGTATGTACACGGTTTCAACACACCTCGATAAAAGGCCATAAACTTTCGTCAACACGCTCGGGACTAGTTAAGGCGATTCGATGCGGGCCCGTCAGGCCAAAAATAAAAGTCCTTGGGGTTAACTATTACCTGTGAGAGACCCATCACGTGTGGAGCTCTATTTGACTCTGCTCGGAGATACAACTTTGACTAATTATCCGCTGACTATTTAATTATCACCGTCAACGAAGAACACTTCGGCTTGTCGTAGCCCGGTGTTAAAGTCGCCAAAGTCCAGTCTAAAACTGAAACTGAACTTGTACCGGTTCCTTTTTATACATCGGACAGCGCAGGGCTAAAACATCTTGTTTTGGGATCGCCGGTTTTGGTCCGCGGTCAGACGGTCAGTCGGCGCGCGCATGCAAATGCGTGGACGCGCAGTTACCGTGGCTATAACAGAGATCGGTTCTCATGATAGGCAAGATTAGCTGCGTCGTTAGACCCGTGTTTCAATCACAGTTATAAAATAATTCGCTCCACATTTTTATGAACTTCAGTCGTGGGATACAGCGTGTTCAAGAAAAAAGTTGAGGGCTTGGGAATTCGATTTGATCCGCAGCTGATAGGATCCAACTGAAAACTCTTGGTTGCGAGGTTCGGAGGTAATTTTACAAGAATTGGTTTTTACCACTATAGTCGACGTTGACTGGAGACAGAGCCCTTGATACAAAGGAACTCTCAAGGAAGTCATTAACTAAAAACAGGATTCAACGGGAGCAACAGGATTCAACGGGAGCAGCAGGCGAAACACATCAAATACCTACGCCCTCTTTTGAACTGTTGTCTGCTCAGTGTCAGCACCTGAAGATGAGGACGTGACATCAGGGAAGCAAGTTTTCCAAACGTGCCTGATTACGGACCCGATCCTACATCGCAATATTCGTCTGAAGCATAATCCGCAACAATACAAAAATTTGTTTAAAGTTATAAGTTTCAGCAGGGAATTTCGGCAGCCGCCCGGTTGGCCTGGTGGCCAAGGGTTGGATCTTCAAAACACCATGCCGCTGTTGGTGGGTTCGAATCCCACCCGTGACAATGACAAAATGTATTTTTGCACCATATACAACTGTCTGCCAGAAGCGTTGGGCGGACACAGGCGTTGGAGGAGGTGGAGGCTTGAAATATATGTCAGGTTGGGCAGATGGATGAGCGTGATTGGTCAGAGAAATCGGTGTGACGTAGGATCAGGTTTGAAATCCGGTGCGATTGGAAGATTCGTATCCCGGAAACGACGTGCAGTGGCCAATTTCGGACGGGGATCAACTCGGCTCCGGTGAACTGTTTTTTGTTAGTAATAAGACGTTGCCATTTTGAAGAGTGATGACCTCTGAAACATACCTTTGATCATTTTTGAAAGGCCAACAACATTTACAGAAGGTAGTAAAAGGTAGCCAAACATACCTGGAGCCTCAGGAGTCCTTTTTGTATTTTTTTCTCAAACAGGTAGAGTCCGGACGAATTTCGACCAAATCTTGTTTCAATGTGGTGCCTTCGATGGCGCCACAGGATATCTGCCTTGCAGCAGATCTGTTGTGAGGCTCTTCCATCCATATAGGAAACAATTTTTCTGACTCACAATAAGTTGCCAAAAATGTCCATTGATATCCATGTGCGTTTTCCTGTATTTGATGTCATTTTGCCATCAAAAAGTGGGTGACACATGTTGAAGCCATCCATGGTAGCCACATTTTTAAAACATTTTCGGTTGCCTTTTAGTTCAAGCTGTCATTTTCTCACTTCATCTTATCATTGCGGGACACACTGTACTTTGACGCAAGACAAAAGCAACAGACGATCATTTTTTCTTTCAACGACGGCCTTTGGAAGAATGTTGCGTCGAAAATAAACCTGCCGCGAAAGTCGTTCAGTGACACCGCCTCTGAGCACCCGACGATACAGTGACGTAGTGCTTAAAATCGCGATACATTTCAGCTTTCATTCGGCTCTGGTCAAGAACACTCCAGATTAGATCTAATCTTGCTCTTGTTTTTGGCACATCAGCAGATTTCATCCTGCCATGTGCACATTCCAGACGAGCTTGCATTGCGCACTCTGAATTTGATGTTTCCTTTGGAACATCTTTAAAACATGGGCTTAGATGGAAGTGTTCCTTTCGGAAATGTTTTGGTATAAAGATATATGTATATGTATATTTTCTATGTATGTGTTCTTGGAATCTACTTTTAGTAACAAATTTGGTACACATTCACAATTTGGAGCACTTGGAATACACCAAATCGCCTGTGCGTTCTAATCTGCGGCAGGAAAATAGTGGTCCAAGAATACATCACGTATTCCACAAAATAATTCCGAATGATATACTTCCATAAGTCAGTGTTAAAGCGATGTTCCAATCGGAAAGCCAGCTGATTTGGAGTGTGGAAGTCACATGTTTCAGCTTTATGACGTAAGCAATCCCAGAACTCGAAGATAATTTTGGAAAAGCTTTCGACAAAAGGAGACAGGTTATTCGTGGATTGATTCGAAGCAACCGGGCAGATGTTGGGGGAGGCGTTGTTTCGGCCACAATGGTTTTGAGTTTCGAAGCGATTTCGAATTCGGGAGGTCCTCCGCAATACGTGAAGTGACTGGAAGGCTTCCGACCTCTGTGATCCCCCAAAGTCTGTTGGACATTGCCCCAAAAAGATCAACACTTCCGCCCACAATCCAAGGTTCTGAAGGTCGCCAATTTCGATCATTGATCGAGGTTCATTCTGCGAGGGTTGAAAGTAAGTTGTTGGGGGTATTCAACAATGCTGCGTTGGTTGAGCGGGATTTTTCGTGGCATCCGAACTGCACTTCGAGAAAATGAGAAATCAACATGTCAAAAGTGATTGGCCTCTCCCTTTTCGGGAATGACCAGTGGGCAGAAGAAGAAAAAAAAGCAAAACAACTCTGGACAACATTTTGCGCCTCAACTGATGAAAGTGAATTGTTTTTTGGACGCGTCAGTTGCAGAGCAGTCAGACGGCATTCATTCAGATCGGGATGCATACAGTGCGGACGTTGGGTGAAGTTGTTTTAATGTATCCTTCCACCCATATGTACAGATTTTGTGCTGACCACAGCGATAAGCGATGAAGCCGGTCCCGCCAAAAATGAAAATTGAAAAATATAGTGGCATCAGCAACTACTGCCATCATCAACACTGTACGTTTTGCGTCGGGGAAAAGTGGCCGACTGATCTTGAGAGTTGCTCCAATATCGCAATCGACAAAAGCCGCTGAAATCTGGACAGAGGTGAACGCTTGCCGCCAGTTGCCAGATTTCGAACTTCGCATGGCCCAAATCGATAAATCAGCTCAAGACCCCACGAAAATCAGCACTGACCACTGCGGCCATCACCCATCGGGCCACTGTCACTGCGGCTCCTGAATTGGTCAGATTACAAGTACGCAGTGTCGCCGAAAAGTATGTCAATCCGGAGTTTTATCGCATGTACAGGGTGTTCCCAATTATTATCTAAACATTGAGCGGGCATGTTGGATCTTTCAGCGGGTTACACCAGCACGACTTTAACCTATCGCCAGGCAAATTCCGAAAAAACCATGTTTCTGTCATGAGTATTTTTAGTATGTGGTTCTAATTTTCTTCTCAGGTCTACTTTGGCAGTGAAGTTTAACGCTGAAGAGATTTGGTTTCCCAGAGCTTCAATTCACATCTGTTTGGTCAATCCTGTCTGGTGCATGCAGAAAATCCACTGTCGTTTGCAGCACATGAGATGCGACACGAGTTCAGTTGCGTTCTTCACGCAAGAACAAGCTTCATTCGCGATCAGATCATCGGCGCGTCTTCCTCAATAATTGAAGACGCTGTGAAAGAGACACCATAAAACATGCTGCAAAACACGCACAAAAAATAAAAACATGTTTTATCGAACCGGAGCATTTTCTGTCGGGTTTTGCTTGGGCGCCTGCGGGTTTCTCAAAGATCTATCGACAGCCATGGTTATATCTAGTTATAGTTTTCGGTTATTTTTCCTTATGGTGATGACATTCGATTTTTCACTTACCCAGTTTGTATATTGTCTGACTGAACACGAATTCAAAGAAGTGGGACCTCAAACGAACGAAAAAGACGCAGAACTGACCGTAATCCACTTTGGGATTTGTCAAGAAACTTGTGAGAAATTCTGTATTTGAGGCGGAAAAATCACATTCCCGAACTGTAAACTGGTAAGATTCGCATCTGCCGATCATGGAATGCGTTCCCATCTGCGTTGAGCTCCACGAAAACGATTCTCTTGAGAAGCTTGCAGTTTTATTCTCTCAATTCTGTTTATTTTTGCAAAGTACCTATACACTCTAAACAGGAGGCTTCCATTTGGAACACCGTTGGAACCGATTTTCGACACGAGTTTAGATGGTAGTGTTCTCTGGATTGAGAACACATTAGCGATTTGGAGCACATGGAGTGCACCAAATCGCATGTGTTCTGAATCTACGCCAGGAAAATGATGTTCCAAAAACACACTGCACGTGTTCAAAGTGTTCAAAAATGTTCAAAAATGTTCCGGGACATTTTGAACATTGCTGGAGCAATTTTGGAGCACGTGTAGTGTGTTATTAGAACACCATTTTCCTGGCGTAGATTCAGAACACATGCGATTTGGAACACTTGGAGTGTTCCAAATCGCTCATGTGTTCCAAATTTGTGACAGGAAAATTGTGCTCCAAGAACACATTACGTGTTCCAAAAATGCTAGATATAACCTATATCTACTTTCCAGTCCCATTGACATCAGGTTGCATTTTGGAGTTTTTCCTTGACGAGCGAACAATTTTAGAACATGGATTTTTCTGATGACCTCGATACGAAACGACTCTCATTGAGACACTCAATTACAGCTTCCATTAAAGGGGACCTTGGCACACACGAGTACAGAAAGACTTCCATAAGTACTTGAGTACCACTCAAGTATCCGGTTTTCCTCTGCGTGACACCGCGAAGAACTACGAATATACCCCTATGCACTATACCCCAAGAAGTACTACCCCTTAAGTACTCCCCTAAGCAGGTACTTCCTCCTAAGTACTACCCGTATTTCCGGATTACTTTCGGACACGAGTATTCGTACTTTATTAATCGAACGTGAACTGAATTAGAATAATTGAACAGAGGACATTTTGAGAAACTTTGGCTTGGCAATTTGGAATGTCTAGTCCGAGTTTTGAACTTTTCGATACACAGTTGGTCATCAGGATGGTTCCACAACAATGAACACCTACGTAGGTTCGTGTGTTCGAAGACTTTTGATGAGGAGTGAAGAACATGGCCAAATTTTGGAATTGCAAAATTATGGTCTCAATGCATTAAAGAAATCTGTC
>JASGXE010005407.1:0-23025 GCA_030068105.1 Sinentomon sp. SZTP_YWyxl
GGATGAGACAGGAATGAAGTCGTTCACTGAGGCGAAAAATGCAATTGATCGTACGGTTTTGCGTTGCCAAGTAAATCCTGCTGCTGGATTTTTCCATTCCGATCCCTTTCTGCCCCTTTATTGCAAAAATACAGTTGCCAAAGACATGTAAGGGGTAAAGCCATGGAAGGGCCAAAATCTGAATAGTCGCAATTTTATACCTGCGTGAGTTCATTAATTCCGCCGCCACGAAACAGCGTGAATAATTATTGTGCTGAGGAGGCAGTGATTGAGGACGAAGGGACACGCAACTTTGGGCGGAGGGCCACGCAATGAGACGATTTGCAATATTGTTTGTAAATACGCGCCCCGCAGAGGAGCTCAGCATCTTTCAACTGAGCCGGGATTCCGCCCTCGAACCCTTCGGCTGGGCTGCGCCCATGAACCTTCACCAAAGAAAAGCTTCCGCCATGGCTTTCGGAAAAGCTTGCGGAAACCTGCGACGTTCGTGACCCTGACACGACACATGCACAGTTGAACCACAGCTGAACGTTGCGGCCTGTTTACTGAGATTTCTAGCCTGGAACAACTTGACCTCCGCCCAGAGTCTGGCCCCTGCGGACCATCTTGGCCTTGTTCCATTCCGCATGAATTTTTTTCATTTCATTTGCATGCAACAACTTCCTGGCTTGATGGGTGACAAAAACATGCAAAAGCGGCAATGGGCCACGCTTACCGCTGTCGGAAAGCTGCAGGCCAGGGCATGTTGGCTTTTCCAGAAAATAAACTCGAGCAACAATCGGTTTTGAATTTTTTCCCCAAGCAACGCAGGGCCAAAGCCTTGTTGAAGGGCAGGGGTCTACGCACCCGACACAAAGGCCGTGCAGTGGTTTGATTGTGCAGAGGCCGACTGGCTGATTATGCGTGAAGGCCATTCCAGGGCTTGTAGAGGAGAGGCTTGTAGAGGAGAAAGCTGAGGAACTCTGCTCCGTAAATCATTCCGTTCAATGACAGCAAATTGCTCGCCTGCTCACTGCGGATTTTTCTTGAAGCTCTCTGCTTGTGGCTGGCGCTGGGATCGCTTTTGGCATAAGCCATCGACGTGTATGCGTATGGACTCAGCGATCTGAGGCAAAAGTCATTGTGGGTATGTGCGCCCTTTGGGTGGCAGAAAGACAGAATGCGCAATGTAAGTAAATATTTCAGCAAGGGATTGTGGGGCGAAATGGTCATCAAATGAGGTGATTTTGGTACCAAACGAAAGGGGAAACATTCACCTACAACTTTCTCGCAGGTCGATCTGACCTTACAACAGAAAATTTTGAGTTACATCTTTCTTTTATGACCAGGATCAGTAAAATAAGAAAAATTTCCAAAAGTGGACTTCTCTTCCTGGGATGGTTTCACACATTTGCATGCAAATTATTGGAAAATGTCTTGGATCCACGGATTCTCCAATTCGTCAGCTTTCAAATGAAATGAAAAATCATCAAGATCGGCGAAAAACACAGGCACTTGAGTGATTTTTGCAAAGAGACTTCGCACTTCATGATCGGAATTGATCGAAAGATTCTTGTTCTGTGCCACTCACTGGTTGGTTTGGGCCGAGTTGACTTCGAAGTGGTGAGGTGCCGCCCGTTGATCACACTTTTTCTCATTGGCACAGGCTTCTTCGAAAGCAGTTTGGAAACATTGGCCGCGTGTGGCGCCAGTGATCATTTCGGCGTCATGCGACAGCTTTGGCATGAAGTTCCACAGCTTTCTCATCTGCAGGCACTGGCCATTCACCGGACGCGACTCGGATTCGACAACGGAGAGGTCTGCAACGCAGGAACGAATCTGGCGTCTGAATTCGAGTTTTGTTTCAGAGAGAGAGAGGGAGACACAAAAAAGCAACATTTCGGGAGGCCAGCTTGACCTTCTTTCACCTTCGTTTTGTTCTTTCATTCAGCGCCAAGATCAACTTGTGTTGTTTTGCCAGAAAATGTCCCTTGCAATGATCGGTTTGGAATCAGGCCCAACGCGAAGCAACTGAAGCATTGTTGAAGGGGAGGGGTCGGAACGCAGGGAGGAGGGGAACGCAGTTTATTCTTTCCTGGTCGGAACACGCCTGACACACGCAGTTCCTTTGTTTATTTGTTCTTTTCCATCGAATTCAACGCTTCAAATTTGGTCGTGTGTGGCAAAACCGAGGAAGGCGGCGAAAGCAGCCTTTGAAGCGGCGGCGAAAGCGGCCTTTGAAATTAAGGATTTTCATAGATAGGGAGATTTTTCTCCCTCGGGAAGAGAAGAGAGCCAAATCATGAGGAGAGGGTCTCCTTTACTTTGTGTAATGTGCCTTCATACCTCTTTTATGCTGCGACACCTTCATAAAACTTTGATGGTTTGTTGAGTGCCATTGGCAGTACTTTTTAGCTTGGTCAAAATTTCTGCTCATTTTCTGTCAAAATGTCAAAATTTCCATTCGAACATTGATTTTCGAGTGCAGTAGTCGGGTCAGATTATCCTCTTGTGCCAATTGACGATTGTCCACAGTGAGAAATGAATTCGAATTCACTGTTAACTTGAGGAGATCGCTCTTGCTAGGCAAATTTGCGACAGAAAATTTTCACTCCAGATCAATCGTGGTCCCATCTGTCCTCGGTGCTAACTCGACTGCCTGATAGGAGCGATCTCTGAACTGTCCTTCAAATTTCTGCTCTTCCTTCTGCAGTTCATAGTCCCGAAGTCTTGCAACCAACCTAAGATTTTTCATTCTCCGGATATTTGCTTTGACCTTCATGAAAATGCTTGACTTTCTCCTGGTCGTTGGTCTGCTTTTTTCAATCATATTGAATTGGTGTTCTTTGATTTAGAATGATTTTCTGCTTCGATTGAAAATAAAACTTCTTCATAGTGGTATCTTTCAATAACAAAAATACGAACAGCCTATTTGTCCAGAGGTCTGGCTGATGAGGGCTTGTTCCTGAGGCCTGTGGCTAGCCCAAAAATGCATTCTTTAAAAACCATGCAAATTTTCAGTCGGCTGATCACTTGTGATAAGGAATAATTGCCGAAAATGGAACTGGCAGACGTTGCATTTAGTTTTCGTTTGTTTGTTTCAGGCAGCACCTCGCCCGGGGTGCTTGCCGATAGTTTTTCCCCTGCCACCTAATGGGCCAAGCATCACTTCCATTAGTTATTTCAGGATCGTGTACCGAATTTTAATCATCTGCCGAAACATGAATTCATGGAGGATGCTTCCGTCATTCCATTTCGTCAGACTCATTTCACAAGAGCAGTTCTTCACATGACAAAAACTGGCGATTTGACATGTCTGGGTTTGAATTTTTCACCAAAACAACCTGCAGCACGATACATCTGGACAGTGGCAAGCTCATTTTTGCCGGCAGCGTCTAACAAAACGGAATTTACAAGTTCTTGGAAAGTCGAAATTTGGCAAAACAGATATCTGAGTCCGGTTTTGCTGTCGGTATTTCCCAATGAACATGCGCCAACTGATTTGGACCGTTGCAACTTTCAGGTATTTCTCTCGAATCTTAATCAAGGCAGGAGATCTGTCGAGTGCCCCAAGCTAATTGATGAGAGTTTATTCCAGGTACAAAAAATGACATCGTCTCCAAGTGGACAGGCAATGATTGCCAGCGACAACGTGTCCACTGAATTGGCAACAAGACAGGTCTAGTGATGGGTTCATGCTGTGGATGAATTGATTGTGTGTTGTGTCCTTTGTGCATCCGGGCTTCATATGATGAGTATTATTACGATCATACGAATGACCAATGGATCATTACAGCAGCCTGGTAAACACTGTTCCGAAATGTGGATTGCGTCATGATCAGGATGTCATGATCCAATATGGCTATTGTGTGACTATTGAAATTGGGTCAAAATGTTTCGTGCAGAAATGTCATTACAATGAATGTGACAAATTTCAGGGGCTATGCGTTTTGGATCCGGAGGGATTTATGCACTCAAAAAGCGACCCCAAAACTTTCAAATTAGTCTAATTTAGGGGAACAGCCGATTGCAGCAGTCCCGTCCTCCACAAGTAACGATTCCATGAGTCAGATCTGTCCTGTATTTCTCGGCGAAATCCTGGATATCGCTCTGACACGAGCATCGGCTGGATCAGGATGTCGAAATATCGCCGATAGAATCCAGATAGAGCCAAGTAGCCAAACAACACACCTGACCTCATCTTCAAGCATGGAGTGGGATAATCTCGGAGTCGGATTGGAAAGAACAATCAAATCGGATGGACACGGGGTCACCAAACAACAGGAAGTCCATGTTGTTTATCACCAGTGCATTCTCGTTTCAGCACTCAGCTGGCTTTTTCTAGCCAGAGGTCTTACCCACTACAGAACGCTAAGGCTCAGTGTGTGGAAAAGACCAGAATATCAGTTCCGAAGAAAATGAAATGTTACTTCATTTATGTTTTTTCCACCAGAGACTAGGACTACAGAACGCTAAGGCTCAGTGTGTGGAAAAGACCAGAACATCAGTTCCGAAGAAAATGAAATGTTACTTTATTTTTTTTCCACCAGATTAGGTCACCCTCCCAATTCTTCACCTTTGCTTCAGTTCTCCCTTCCCTTTTTTCACTTTTTTCCTCAATTTTTGAAGTTTTTTTTTATCGTTCTGGCACGAGTGCTAGCTTATCTTGCAGAGGTCACTTTTGAAATTGACAAAACTTTGCACTTTTGCAGGACATCAAGAAAAAGCTTCCTGTTTTAAAGTATCTCAGAAGTCTGTTCAAAGGCATGATAATTTTGCAAGCGCTTGCATTCTGTGAAAAGGGAGCCTCTCACAAAAGTCGATTTGCATGATATTTTATGGTGAACGTTTGGAGACTAGGTTCGATCAATAGCACCCTGAATGCCACACACCAGGTGGAAGTTATGCTAACGCTTGATTTTTTGAACGTCTGAGAGATAGGATCAATTTGTCGACCATGTGTGATCTTGCTGATGTTCTGGGATATTCTTCCATCCATCACATTTACACACTGTTCAATGACATGTTCATGGTACACTCTTTTAAAACATCTTTTGCCGATTGTTTCTCTGTTCTCTAAATGCAGCGAAATTGGAGTCTTTACTACTCAGGTTGATGAATTTCCTGTAAGATCCGGGGAGTAATGCCAATGGATTTTGTCTTTATGTGCCTCCACACAAGCCCAATAGTCCGCAACATTCTTTCAATGGCTTTTTGCAACTCCCTGATTGAAGGAATTTCTGACAAATATGACGCCCTTCGTAGATGTTTCCTTGGTCGAATTGTGACCAACAAAGGCCCTGTTTATCATGCCATCTCCATTACGGTACGGTGCCATCGTAAAGCAACTTGCTCATGCAGTTCATCAGCATTGCAAAATATGAAGGACAAATTCGCAGTGAAACGAGTGGATAGTATTTGTGAGTCTGTCCCTTAAATTCACAGAAAAACTTGGTAGATTTTGTTTGTCGTTATACGGGTATGCAGTCACACACCTGTTATCATGTACGAGTACTTAATCATGACACACTTAGTCCTGAAAACTTCGTCCACAAACACATGCTTGGCACTTTTCAGAAACTTCAGAATTCGACCAATGCCCAGTTCGGTACGAAAGGTCTCACACGATTACACTATTTGGCTGTTCTTTGAAGATAACAAAAAATAGATCGGCGTGTTCACCAATCCAATGATTTGGTTTTACGGTGAATAGATAGATAAGATAGATAGATAAACTCCAGTCAACTGATTTCACGATTGCACTGCTTGAGTCTCTGCGTACATAAAACCCACCTAAAAATGTTGCATATGTACCTCACATTTTTGTTGATGCTGATGCGAGGCACGAATTTTTACAATCCAAACCAAAATTTTTCAGAAATTTCCATTGCCAATGTTTGGCACCTGCAAGTTTGAAAGAACACGACTTCATGGAACAGGGTACAAATTTGTTTGCAATGAGCAACAAATGTTTCAGCACAAGGCCTTTTGGTCCAAATGTTTTTGCTGAAACGGATGTAAAACTTTTTCAGAGCATCATTCATTTTGCCATACCACATGCTGAATGGGTGAGTGGAGCGGTAACGTAACAGACTGGCCAAAGAACACAATCACAAGTTAAAATACAAGGTGTTTCTGTTTTTATGGTACAAAGCACAATGTTTTTCTTGGAATTGCAGTCACTATTGTTTATCTCCAAAAGAGTTTGATCTATTTGTTCTTTTCGGGAAATAGTTTTTGGATGCGAACTTGCTGTTATCCAACTTGTGTAGCTACCACGAAGGCAGTGATGTGATGTTGCTGGGATGTCAGCCGAGGGGAAAGAAATGCAGTAACAAAAATTGTTTCCCAACAACACTAATCATTTGTGGAGCCGAACAATCTCTGGCCAACTCGGCTGTGCAGAAAATATTTCATTCATTTTCAACTTTGCTATCCCTTGTCTCCGGAGCCAGAAGGCCCAGACTTCTGAAGTTTTTACCAGAATTCCGCCCTCGTTCATTGCAACAGAAAAATGTCAGCCAAATCGACATCTGAGCGCCCACCGAATTTGGCCATTTCGAGTGGGGTGGGGTGGTTGAGTTGAGGCTTTCCGTTCGTGAGAAAATCATTTGTTGGCACTTGAATGCTACAATGCGTGTGCCAGCATGAGCTGAGCTGAGACTTCTCACCGGTATGAATTCGCATGAAATATTTTGGCTTTTCTCCCGAAGACTTCTGCGATTTTCAGTTTTTTTTAAACAAATGATTTTTCAAACTTCAAATGTCTTTCAGAGAGTGTCTCTTGGATGAATAAAAAAGGACACTTGCAAAGGGTGCCACTGCATTTCTGTGTTTACTTGTTATTTTCTCCATTTTGATGATTGATTAGAAAGTTGCTTTTTTATCATGGGCATCATCAGACTGTCATTTCTTATTTTCTGAGAAATCATCGCAATGTTCTTTATGGGTTAGCCATGAGTCTAAACTTTGCAGTTTCTGCCTCAGGAGGGTCAAGTTTTGTGGCAAGCTGTGCTTTTTATTGCTGCAAAATTGAGATCGGAATGCAATTGACATGGAAAATCACCAAAATTGGACTCCACAGAATCGCATTGGATGCAAAATAGGTTTTGGTCTTCATTTCAGTTCTAGGTACCTCAGTTTCAGTTTCTCAGAATCTCAGAAACTGTTGGCCAGCGTTATCGTGAAATGTAACAAGTAGTATGTGAGAAAATCTCCCAGAAAAATTTCAGCAACGAATTTCGTCAAGCATTCCACATTCATGCAAAATTTCAGTTTCATTCAAAGCGAGTTCAACTTCACACCCATTTTTTTGATAGAAGATTTTTCCAACTGAGAGTCTGTAGTTCATCGCTCATTTAAAAATAAATCGGCCAGCTCCCAAAATTTTGATAGGGTGGGAAAGTTTTTAAAAGGGCCCTTTTGGGTCAGTTCAGTTTTCGAAAGGACAAGGATTCCAGAAGAAGAGTACACACATACGCATCAAGCTCAGCTACTTTGTTTGGAAAAAGGATAAAATTTCTGCACAGGGTATCGATTATTGCAAGGTCTTCCACCTCCCAGGCATAAAATGGCAGCCAGCACCTCCAGGGTCGGCCGGCTCTGAGAGCCAGCGGCAGCTGACACAATTTTAGCCCTGCTGCAATCAAAAAATTGTCTTCTCCAGAATGCCTCCTGTATTCCATATGGTTTTCTCATTTATGCCACTAGCAAGTTGTTGGGTGGAAGATGCAACTGTTTTCTTGGAACTTAACTACATCGTGGATTTTGTGCTGTATTACTCATTTGTCAAACGTTACAGTGAAAGTTATCCTGCTATCGAGTGCATTTTCTTCGTAAACATGAAGTTAGTGACATAGTGAATAGTTTGAATAGTGCCATTATCTCTAGGCCTGAATCTATCAGAAAACTGTTACCCTGTCATCAGCTTTTTCTTGGTGCTATCGAATCTCGAGGAAGGTGTCAATGCATGGTGCCTTTGGAATCCTGTGAGTTGAACTCATTCTGCAATAAAAATGCCTCATGTGAAAAGCCTGGACTTTTTTGGTGTTGTTACGTAAAATATCAAATCGATTTTAGCTGGGTTTGCAGACTTGTTCTGAGATATTCTGTGAATAAATTCACCAAAAAACGTTTTCGCCTGTATACATTGCCGATATTATGAAAAACTAAGGCCCCGACTGGTCGCAGATCGCGACATTTCCACCGAGCTGCGTAGACTCGAATCATTGTTCGGTATCAGAGTAAGCAACGTACCTGCCACAAGAAGTGATTTTGTCCAAGCAACCTTTTTACAGAAGGCTAGCGCTAAACAGTGATTTTTTGCTGATTTGACTGCTCCAACTAAGTTCGTTACTGCTCTCAGGACTGGAATCACTCTCCTCATTGAGAAACGTCCCATTTGCTTTTTGCACGTGATCTAGCTTGTGCTTCCATTGTCAGGGTTCCCACCCATCCTGGATTTTGTTTTTTGATACGGGGAATTGGAATAATTTTTGTTGGTAGCAGTTTTTGCTATTTAGTTTGGCAGGGCAGAGCTCCGTTTTGCATTTTTCTCTGTGGAAATAACTGAACAAAACTGATTTTCAGAATTTCAACACAAAATGTCAGATATTGGCACAGACTCTTGACAATCTAAATGCCATTTTGTTAGTGTAGAAGCCAAAATTAATGGCCAAGAAACACTTTCTTGCTTTTATATTTTTCCCGTTTTCACACTTGATCAGATGGCCAGATTGATTGCAAAATGGTGCAATTTTCCCAAGTAAAACGCCAGTCTGGGGAATCCTGCCCAGCTCCACTCATTTGTTGCTGAAGACTTTGGTGCCCCCAGGACGAGATATCAGGCATGAAGTGATTTTTAGTGCCATTTGGAGACCCTTTAGTTTATCCAAAAGCTACCGTTTTTACTGAACGCTGTCCCCTGAACCCCTTGCTGGGGACTCTGCCCCTTGGAACCTTGCTGGGGCTGCTGCCCCAGACCCCGCAAGTGGTCTTTTGCAGATTCTGTGTCCTGGAAATGTCCTTGAAAATCTCTTGCGTCGAGTGGGAGATTATGTCCTGTTGTGTTTCAGTGGCTGCGCAAGCGGAAAAGCAACT
Organism: Sinentomon sp. SZTP_YWyxl; assembly: GCA_030068105.1. Lineage (NCBI taxonomy): Eukaryota > Metazoa > Arthropoda > Protura > Sinentomata > Sinentomidae > Sinentomon > Sinentomon sp. SZTP_YWyxl. The sequence continues at coordinate 9,079 of JASGXE010005407.1, forward strand.
CAAACCCAAAAATGCTTGTAACAAACCAATATGACCATTCTGGATCCAGAGAGGAGTGTTTTTCTCTTGTATCAAAAGAGATATCGAAATATCAAACACATCCCAGCCTTTCCACTCAAGTGTCATGCTGCATAAATAATCTCTCATACACTGAAAAAATAACTACTTCTTTCTTTAAGCAGCACAGATTTGAAGTGTTTGGAACTCCAGGGTTGTTGTTGATCCATTGTTGGGAATATGAATGAAAAACAATGTTTTCTTAAAAGATCTTTATGAAAGTACAAAAGTAGCAAACTCATCGTAAATAAAAATTTTCCCTCACACAGCATGAAACGAAACACACGGACACAGATGAAAACAACACAACCAATTGAAATCTAGGACACATTTTCCAATGCAGGCATGTTCATGTGTACAGAATTGTGTGTCAGAAGAAAAGAAATTAATGTTAACATGCTAAACAAAACGAGATCATTTAAATATGAAACTGAATCAATTTGAAACACAGTGTCTTTTTCGTTTTTACTGCCATGCGTTTGATTGTCTTTTTTGTTTGCTTTGAGAAGATGCATCCTGAATGTACACACAAAATACCAGAATCCTGTCACTAGCATCAATTTGGGCTACCTGGTTGTTGTGCTCAGACTGCCATATCGAGATTTTGGTCTTTGTAATCGTCGGTGTCAGGGGTAAGAATCGAACGTTGTCTCATAACGAACACATTTTTCATGAATTGGCAGACAAACGTACTGCATTGATGAAACGTTTTCAGGCAAAATAGGAGGTGCAAAAATGCTCCGGCGATCGAACCATGACCAGCTAGTTGAAAGCCTCTGACAATCGTGCTCTGTTTATTTTGAGGAATAGCCAACCCTGAAGCCACAAGGGATGCGATGTTGCCAGCAGCTTAATGCATTGTCGATTTGTTTTCATTAAGAGGTCAAGGGATGGCTTCAGTTGGCTAATTTTTTCCGAACAGGTGAAGCCGCTGTATCATTCCAGTAGTTTATTTGAGCAGTTAATTGGGAGTGATGTGTGGGTCACGCTCCCGAACTAGGGGCATGATGTCACCCAGTGTTTCAGTTGCAATTTTTTCAACTTAAGTTAATTTTTTTTCATTTTTAGCTTGTTGCGGTTTTCTTGGGCTATTTTTGAAAAATGGTCATGGCATTCCCATGCTTGGAAAAACTGCAAACACCAGAAACAATTGTATTTTTCTCAATTGAATGCCTTTTTAAATTGGCATTTTTCACGAAACCTTTGAACATTGGTCAATTTTTGCAAAAAGAAAATCGCACTTGACTTTCATTCACATATGCCAGAATCAAATAGGCCTAATTATCGACTCGTCATTCTGATTTTACAGATGCGTTTCAGGATCTTTTTGGAGTTGGTTTGATGCATTGTGAGAGTCTCAGTTTTGTCTCTCAATTCTCCAATTCAAGACTTCCAAGAAACTCATTTCATTGAAAATATTTATTGATAGGACTTGAACAAACTTATGGGAGGGTTATACGTGCTACCTCCCCTTGATTTGATCAAATTTGGCAACTTTAGACAAACACATGATGTGAAAAATGCTTAGAAAATTGTCAGTTTTTGAGAAGGATCAAATTGTTTGTGGAAGTTTTTTTTTCCACTTGGAATTCCTTTTACCCTGGAAAAGGAAGAACTGATATGCATTGATGTCAATATTTTCCAATTTATATGCATTCAGTGTTGTGTTTAGCAAAATGTACAATGTGAAAAGCACTTTTGTAAAAAATGCAGATTCACAGAGTTGATAGTTGATCTAAACTTTCTCTGGTCGGTCATGATTTTTGAGCAACTAACAAAATCCATCGGGCATCGGCTGAACCATATTTTCACATAAAAATGCACACACTACTGGCTTCATTTTTTAAATCGTTCGCCATAAACTTCTCACTACATAAATGAAAGACAACACAAGAAATACGACTGAGCATTATACAAGTGTGGAATTTAAACAAGTGACTTACAAATACATTTTTATCGTTGTTAAAGTATGTACAGTACCATACGAATAAATTGCACTCACTTGTCTCTCCCGTACAAAAGTCATTTATTCAACATTTTTACCATTTATTGCCACTGGTCAGTCTCAAGTGCAAACAAGGCAGGAATCAAATTTACAAAAATCCACAAAGGGGAGTTAATTGCTCTGACATTCGCGATTTTCCATGGTACATGTGTGCTTTTGTGCAATATTGGAAAAGATGGGATATCAGGTGTTCTCTTGTGGCAAGGCTCCTTTCCCATTCGGCAAATCTTGCAGTTGGATTTCACTTTCGCTGCGCATGCACTTTCTTTTATTTTTGCTCTATCCCTACGGCACATTTCGGGAGCCCACATTTCCAGGCCCTCTGGAAGTTTTTCCACTTGTCCCCTCTAATTGGCCTGATTTTAGAGAGTTTTCTGCATGTCTTTTTGATGCTCTGGAATGGTTTGATGCTCTGGAATGAGAAGTTAAAGGCGTTTCTCATACAAAGAATGCCTTGAAATAAGTCGCAGAGTTGATGAATGGAATGATAGCACGCTGTACTTCCTTCCACATAGTTGAAAAAATTAAAGCACGTGCACCACGAAGAGGTTTGCATACAGTCGTGCACCATAGACTTTACCATGTTTCTTGGCAGGAAGGTTGTATTCATTTGTAGAAGTCTGTTTCTGTACTGCAACGCACACAGCCTGTCTGCCAAGAAACATGGTTCAACATGCTGGAAGACCTCACTGAAGGCCATGAACTGAAAACACTGAAGCCATCTGCTTTCAAGATTGCATGGTAAATACTTGGCAAGAACCTTGTTTCCATCGAATTTGTACAATTTACAAAAATAATAGATTCTGGATTTCCAAAATTTACAATTATTTACAATATAATGTACACTTTTAGAAACATTTGAACACATTTTTTCTTTACACAAACGAGATATGCCTTGTCCTTTTGCTTGCTGTCAAAGAGTTCGTTGAGCCATAACCCACATCCGGAGCATAATAAGTTGTTTGGTGGCCCTGATTTTTGCCTGACGCGTTACTCGACGCTGGCACATAGTTGCCACTGTTTGTATTCTGGAACGTTGGTGACGTGTACGGAGCTGAAATTGGCAGTCCGATGAAACTTGGTGGACTGTATGGCATCTGGTCGTTTCGCATGCTGGCATCCGGACTGTAACCGTTGCCCTGATCGTGATAGTTCATCTGTTCGTGGTAGCTCCTGAACGATGTTCCTGTGTGCGGTCTTAAGAAAGGGCTCTGATTCCGCTCGGGCCCAAGTTCATGCTCGGATGTTGCTCACCGTGAAGTCGGAAACCACCATCATCATCGCTGCTGTATTCACCGTGATGACCGTAAGCGTGTGATTGTTGGTTTGACGGCGAGTTTGGCATGGATAACATCTGGCCATGCATACGATCGTACTGCATTCCCATGTCGATACAGCTGTCCAACATGTCCTTCGGGGAGGGTGTTCCGTGGAGCATCAGTTGATCCTCAATCGTATCGATGGGTATGGTAGGGTCGGTGGAGGGTTTCGACCCGGATCCCGAGCTGATTGTTGATCCATCTTGGTCGCATTCACCTCTGGCGTTCTCATTGTTCAATACCTTAGGTCGGTAAATGGCTGCTTTTGATCGAGGCAGAGAGATATGACAGACCGGCTCCCTCTTGCTGAATGAGTTACCGTTCAGGTTATTTCGCTCATAATCTTTTTGCGCATCATGTTGCATCTTAGTCTGACTTGTGATGTTCCTTTTGGGGCTCCTGTTACGATTAGAGTTGCCAAAAGTGTTGGCGAAGCTTCTTGGTAATGTCCCCAACCACGACGACACACCGACGCCACGTCCTTTCTTTCCGGTTGCTTTCTCACCTGGAGCCATGATCTTCAACTCACCGTCTTCCTCCTGCAAATAAGGTGAACAAAGTAAAAGGTTTCATCCATCAGAATTTGATTCTGTCATCTAAAATGTTCAATTTCTGAAATTTTATCTTTTAATTCATGCAATATGTTCTTCACAGTTGAACCAAACATCCCCGTATTAGCCAGATGGCCACATAGCCAAGTTTCTTTGCAAAAATGTCATGCAGTTTATCATCGGAAATCATTTTTTAGCACATCCTTGTTCCCAAAATGCACTAAATTCCAGTCAACATGGCCACATTTACCGAAGGACCAGGCCGATGTGCTCTGGCAGATGTTAACTGAACTGATGTGACGTGGCAACACCTGCTGCTCTTTTTCAAATCAAGCCTGCAAAACTTTGAGTCCTGCCACGAGCAGAGCATATCGTAAACCTGCCTATCTTGCAATGATGACTGCACAGAGCCATCGATATTGCAACCTGGAATGGCTGAAATTTAGTGAAAAATTCCTGAAGTTGATGCGTTTATGCATTGGTTGGTTGGAATTTGGTGTTCTCATTTTTGTTGTCCAATGCCAGCACAACCTTACGAGGTGCATCTCTTGACAAGTTTCTTGAAGACAAGTGGGGAGGACATCTTTGACATCTTATGCCTGAAATCAGTCATTATTTTTGTTGCCTTTCAAATTCTCACTGACAAAGTCTGAATGAAGTGGAGGAAGAGAAGCCTTGAATTTTGTCACTTTACTGTAGCTTGAAAATTTGAACCTTAGGGTTTTTAACATTTTGCAAAGTTTAGCATTATAACCCCTTCTGATTTGCTAACCTGTATGTAAGCATTGTTGACGTAAATCTGGTATATTGGCCTATCCCCTTCGACCGGAACCCCTTCCTTTGGAGCAGATTCCTTCTGACTAGCAGCCGATCTCTTGGCACACACTACGACAAATATGAACAGGCCAATCAGCAGAATGACACCCACAATTCCACCGATTATTGCTAGCAGGTGGCCTTCTGTTAGCCCGTTGTACCACGGTGACCCAAATGGTAGGAGTTCAGTCACGGTCTTGTTTCCGTTGTAACCATCCTCACCGTTTATCGTGACATCCTGAAAAAAAAACAGGTCAATTAGGGTGGATTCAAATCTGAAAACGATATCCACACTCTCACCGGGCGAGTTCTCAAAAGATTTCTGCTTTCTTCACTTTCTTCTCCAAAAATTGAAGAACATCTCGAACCCATCCGGAAAGATTGCAGTCCTTCCACTTTTCCTTTTTTGCTCCTAAAAATAAAAAATGGAAATTTGGGTCCCAAAAATTCCGGTTTGTTGCTCGGTTTTGGATTTTCTCTTGGTGTGATACTTTACAAAAATTCTATAGTCTTTTTCATTTGTTCACACAGTGGCTTTTATGACACCTCACCTGTGTCCTGCGACAGAAATGCTGTTTGGGAACCTCAAAAAACGGATCGGAGCCAATCTTTCCCAATTCTTTGACCATTCTCTGCAAATTATCTTCTTGGCCATTCAGAGGGCTTTGAAGCCCAAAATCGGAAATGTGTTTCACTCTTTTTTTCATAGATTGTAAAGAACTTTACCCTGAGTCCCAGAGGCTGTGGTTTGAATCCAGCCCCGTCCTTTGTTCAAAGTTGCACAACTTCTCTTTGTTTCACAAGGTAAGATTGCATCCAAAAGCAGCTATAATCCTGGACAAACCTGAGCCAAAGGGTCAACTGGATCTGCAATTTCTGGCACAAACACTGGTATCACGTTGGAAATCTGACCCCTATTGCCACTTCCATCGATTGCAACAATTCCATAGAAGAACAATTGATTCGACCAAGGAACGGAGACAGTCGTTTTCTGTTTGGTTCCAGCTTGCTCGGGGATTGGTGTGAATGATGCTGGAACAAGGATTCCTTGCGTTTCGAAAAAGTGCTCCTTCATTCCATCTCGTGTCGTGTAGCAACGGATCTCGTAGCTTGAGGCTGAAATAGTGGTTTAAAGAGTGAAGAGATGGTGATGGTTAATCATGGGTAAGTCACCTTTGGGAGGTGGATGAAAAAAAGATGGGTGTGCAGGAGCATGAGTTACAGCCTACATGGTGGTTGAAACGGCGTTTTTGAAGGAAAGACGGTATGCGGAAAGGCCTTCAGAAAACGTTAGCAAGGTGGGCAACGTGAGCATATTCAGAGCAAATATGGCAAAACGACCAAATCATTCGGTGACTTGGCCGCCATCCTTCGGTTCTCCTGAACACAAAATCCCCTGATCCATACTCTGCGGATAAAAGTGGACAAGAAAGTGCAATTTGATTGTTCCCTGTGATACTGAACACATTGGAAGTTCTCACCTTTTCCAACATCCAGATCACTGCCAGGTGCAGTCCAACTAAACTTGGCTTCGAGAGTTGGTGAAAGAATCATCTCAAGTTTCAAGTCGGTTATTCTTCCTGGTGGAAATGGATCGTATATTCCCTGAGCTGAAGGACTTATCCTGCCAGCAGGTTTTTCCTGATCGAACCAGATGCTGTTTCCGGACGCATGGCGAAGGAATGATCTTGTTGGAACGAGGGGAACATCCGGCGAGATCACACTTCCACAGCATGATGGAAATGGAACTTAAAGAAAATGAATGAATTGGGAGAATATTTGATGGCAGGGAAAGCTGACTTTTTCCAAATCTGGAAATGGGCTTTCAATACAGTTCTGATGACTCTACCACACGCAGTTACTCGACATTAATTGTATTGCATTTTCGAGAGGGAAAAACATCGGGAAAAAGTCCGGTAAATGGTTACGAATAGGGAGTTCAACAAAAGGAGTATTTTAACCTTTCGTTTCTACCGAGAAAGTTTTTACAATGGCTTAAATGTCTGCCCTAACTTTCAAATTTTCTTACGAGTATGGGTTTGAATTGCCCGTAATTTAAACTCATACAGGATTTTTGCGATTCTTCAAAAATGGAAACAAAAAAGTGACTGGTCAAATTTCAGAACTGCTCTGCAGAGCTGGTTTCTGCTCCAGTCAGCAGGACGGAAATACAATTTCTCTGAAGGATTGATTTTTATTCAGCAGGACGGATGTATCAATTTATTTCCTCGTAACATTGCTTACCATCCTGTTCAAGAGGGTGCTTGATCACTTTTGCCCGTCCTCTGTTGTCGCTTGCCTTGATTTGAACACTATATTCGCCAACTGGAAGTGTTGCTGCTACTGTCAGATATGCCGAATAAATTCCATCGCCTTCTGTCAAGTCGGGATCTACATTACAAAAAACGCAGATGTCAACATTTATATTGTCGTGTGAACAGGGCATACAATTTTACAGACATACGGAAATGTATGCAGTGCCAAGTAGCTTCAAACAGTGTGTAGTGTTTAGCCCCTATTTGAAAGGACCAGGAGGTTAATGTTTAACTGATGGTGAAAGACCGTCTTCTGCACTTTTGAAAAATCTTGCTTCCTGCCGTTTCCCGGAGTTTGTTTCATCTCGTGCTTAATTTGGGCTTGTGTTTATGGAAAAACATTATTTCATATCCCACGTGACACATTCTTATTTTGCAAAGTAGCGACCACCAAGTTTATGGACATATCTTTAAAATTTTACGGTATTGTGTTGGGAAGAAATGGACGTACCACTGTCCAGGGATCTTCTCAGATGACATGTGAGTGGCAGTTCAAAACTCCTGCATTGCATTCTTTTGTGCTCTCAGAAATGCATTAGATATGTATTCAGTGAAAACCCCATCGGAATTTTGTCTTTATCCTTTCAGAGAAAAGGGATAATCCTTTGATTCCGTGCAAGGATTGGCTGAAAATCAGCGTTTAGATGAGCAAATTTGAATAACAAAATAACACGCCTCTAATTACCTCGCCCTTTGTCTTGCAGTATGACCGTTGCGTTGATCAGCTGGTAGTTATCTCCCGCTGTTGTTCGCAACAGTGCTCTCACATCAGCCTCCATAATTGGCAAATTTCCTTGATACAATTCTGCATAGATGACGCCGACACTAGTTTGGTTCACCTGATTGGAAGTTGAAATAAGCTGGTCGGTTAGATGGCGAGTTTGGTTTGAGGATATTTGTGAAGATTTGGATGGGCACAACGGTAGTCAGAGATTGAAGAAAGACAGCAAAATGATGAAATCAGTTCGAATGAGTGTGAAGGATTGTGCTGGCTAGACGACATAATTGTGTTGGTGTCACAGTACGAGTAGTACGCAGAAGGTTCGTGGAACCCAAGTGTTGGAATGAGAATACAAGTATTGGCAATTGAATTGGGATGAGGCCAATGAAGGTCAGGTCATTGTGGTCAGAGGGCTGGGACTTGTAACAATGGATATTGGAATGAGGGTGAGGGCTAGTGGCAGTGATAGGATAGATAGGATAATGACAGATGGAGCGACGATTTTTTTTTATTATTATTATTATAATTCAAAAGCAGCAACAATGCATGGGCGCTGCAACAATCACACACAAACAAAAATGAAACATGATACACAATGAAATGACACACAAACATTCAAGACAGAAAGGCATAGCACCACTCACGGACGCTGAGTCCAACCCGAAGCAGAATGCCGCTGGGGTCGCCGATTGCAGATCTCGAAATTCTCCCACCGCAGCAATCACAAGATGGAAACCAACTGCTTGGCATCAGTCGATCGAATAACACTCCACAACGTGCGGATCCAGCAACCAGCAGCCCCAGCAACTCTCCGCCCCTGACCAAACCCAACATGCGAGAGTGATGCTATGCAATAACGCCATGTCAGGTAAAAAGGTTAAAAGGAAAGTAATTGATGTCAATCCAATGTGTCAGAAGGTAAAACAATGGCAGTAGGTGAATTTGGCAGCCGGGAAAGTTTTAATGACGTTCTTCTGATAAGGGCAGCGTCAGCGGGCAGTCTGTTCCAAGACAGAATTGTCTTTGGAAAAAAGGAATGGAAAAAAAAGTTTCGCTTGCATGTTGGAAGGAACAGACTCAGGCCATTATCAGTGCGTCGCTGATTAGGTTTGATCCCAAACTCAGGGGGGAGGTAAAAATCAACGGTTCCAGCAATCATATCACTCAACAGATTCAGACAGTGGACATGGCGCCTGCTTTCGAGGGTTGCAAGATTAAGTTCTTTTAGCATGGCCGTCACGCTAGCAAACCGATTAAAATTTCCTGTAATTGCACGGGCTGCTCTCCTTTGGACTTTTTCGAGAGCATCAATTTCTATTCTTTTACTGGGATTCCAGACAGCACATCCGTACTCCAAAATTGGAAGAACCATAGACACATAAGCATGCTTTTTTCTCGCAGGGGAGGCTTGCTTTAAATTTCGCAGGATGTAACCCAGTTGGGAAGAGGCTTTGCTTATTACGCCAGAAATATGTGCATCCCAAGATAAATCATGGCTTAGGACTCATGGCGAGTCATTTTGGAAGTGATGACTGGTGGGGCCTATAAGAATGAGTGGGAAGCAATGAAATCCAAAAATTTGCCATTGTTTCACTGTTCATTGCAGGATGGCGATAGAGTTTGGCTTTGAACCATTTTTTCTGAAGCCTCGAAGCCATCAGTTTCCTTCTTGCGAACGAGCAAAATTCCAAATAAGCATTCAGCCAGGAAATACTTAGGAATTTCTTTATTTACCTTTGTTTTGGTTGTCCATGTTTTCACCGTGATTGCATCGTCTTCTTTCCTGACTTCACTGACAATATCAACCAAAACTGGATATGGATTCTTCAACGGCTGATAGAACTTCAAGTTGTAACTCCAAACACCAGGCTGCGAAAGTAAAAATGTATACTTTACATTAACAGCCGAAAATGGATAAAAGATACCAGGTGGGATGCAAGATTTACGTGTATCAGCTTGAAACTTGTCCAGCGCATCCGCCGTCTTTCTTTTGCTTTCACAACGGCTTTCTTTTTCCTCTGCTTAGGATTTTAACAAACAAAGCTCAGAATTTTACAAAAGATCAGAAGCTCACGAAAGACGTTTGAATTGCGTTGGAAGTTTTTTTTTAGAAGTTTGATTTTGTGGACGAATCCCAATCTCAAAGTGAATTTCCTTGGTTCGAACATAATTCAATTCTGCACTAAGGTCCCCTCAATTCAAATTGATATAATTTCATTCCCTTTCTAGTTTTTTTTTTCTGACAATTTTTGACTTTCCTTGACCAGATTATCTTTGACTATTTTTCTTTTAGCCAAACACAGAATCCACCATGTCTTGTCCCCATCACGTTTTCGGTCGAGTATAATTTACCTCTACCCCTGGTGTTATTTCCTGGAAGTTCACTTTTCTGAGAGGGAGTCTTGTTGATGCTTTCAGGGTAGCTGGGAGAAAATAGGAAACCTTGGGGAAACTGTCACCGCGGCCTTCTGGTGAGCGGTTTTGCTGACCCTTGAACCTTCTTTTTTGCGTCTTTTGCATTGCATCATGGAAACACCCCTTTGTATTGCATCCAGGGAAATCCTTTTTGCTCTTTCTTATGGGACGCCAGGCCACTGAAACCGCGGATCAACGTCGAATTTCTCCCCTGACGTTAGACCTGAGCCTTCAGCCATATAATACTCTTCACCAAAAATGAGCTTTGCATTGAACTTTACCTCTGCCAATCCTGGTACTCGTAGGAACACAAGTCCGGCTTTGACCAGTGGTAAATCGTAACTTCGTCCGGTTGGTGTTGTCACAATCAACTGTTCCACGTCGTCCTCGTCCCTTGACATGACAGTGATCCATGTGTTTCTGCCCATGGTCGGATCCAACACGAACGTTCCTGCGTTAGCTGTAGGGTCGTTTGTGCTTGGTTTGAACGTGTGCTGGTGCACCTGTGGGGGATGAAAAACGTTTCTGCGAATGAATTCATGCTGGAAGATAACACGTAACCACTGCGAATGAATTCATGCTGGGAGATAACACGTAACCAATCTGCTTATGCAGATCTGGACATTTTATACGGAATCTATAGACACCCCCTTTTGTAGAAAAAATGATTCTGCAGGCAGGATCTTCGACGATATATCGCCAACGATCAGAAATTTCGTCCTTTTGCTCCTAACTGTTTGGAGAAGTGAAATAAATAAATTGGAAATCAAAAAGCTGCATTGCATATACCACTCTTCATTGTGGGAATGGAACGATGGTTTGTGGACAAAATGCTAAGTGCCCTCCTTTGTGTCGACTCCAAACAACTTTTGTCGTTGTTGCGCATCCGAGTATTTGAAGAAGAAATTAGAATCTTCGATGAAGATATTTTGTAACCATTGTACAGAGTTATGAGCACATTGTCTTCCAGTTGGCTTTTTGAAATAGGCTAATGGCATTTTGAAATAACAATCACCAACAAATTTTTCAAATCTCACTGAATGCAGGTACGAATGTGCAAACCCTGAACATCTGCGCCTCCTCGTTGTTGCGAAGCAAATCCAACATCGCGTCCGTAATGTAGGACTGCGTTATGACATCACCATCTTGTGTCTCAGGAACCAGGTAGTGTGGTCCCCAGGATGGCGACCAGCAGGAAATACCGGCACAGTTTCCACCGGAACTGGGTGTTGAGAGAGCTTCGTGTATCTGCTGGTGAGGACCGTTGAAGCTAAACGAAGCCATCTTTATATTTGCTTCGTGCAATGACTTCAGCATCTGTGTCGCCTGCTTTGAGGGATACCAGCTGGACGAGAGGATGACGAGAGTTGTTGTCGGTGGATTGGCTTTGGTTTGGTCGGCTAAAATGATCTGAAATTTTTATAATTTTATTTCGTCGAGTTAATTTCAGGATGAGTCGACCAGCGGTATATTTGATCAAATGCTTTTGCAAAATCAATGAAAATTAAATTCACTGGTGAATTGCTTTGGTTTGGTCGGCTAAAATGATCTGAAATTTTTAGAATTTTAAGTGGTCGAAATTATTTCAGGATAAGTCGATCAGCGGCATATTTGATCAAACGCTTTTGGTAAATCATTGAAAATTAAATTCATTGGTAAATTGTAAGAATGAGAGAGTTATTTCGTTATTTGAATCAGCGAGTGGCCATTTGGATCAATTACCCAACAGAAAATGTGCAATTGAACTAAACTTAACAACTCAAACCTATAGGGCTAACCTGCTTCACGGTGTCGAGTCCACATGTGAAGCACGACTGCTTGGATGTGTGAGGCCGTCTTGGCACCCGGCCCAACAGCGCATCTCTGTTGTAATTCGTGAGTGTTGTCGGCTGGAGATGAACTGTTGAAGAGTTGTCGAATGTGATTATTCCAACTTCCATGTCCACTGGCAGGAAATGAAGGATCAGTCGCGCGATTGACTGACGGATCAGAAACCATCGGTCCTGGGCAGAAAGAAAAGGAATGGGCGTGACTTTTTCATTCTCCTTGCAAACTACGAATATTTGGGACTTGAGAACCCTTTTCCCAAATGGATCTTTAGTCGTCAGCATTTTTAGACTTTTTCCTGCAAAGTCCTTGAAAATTTTTTCGCATGTTGCCACGACGTAGGTTTCCGAATCTTATCCGATCTAAAAAAGTTTGGCAGTGATCTCTATATAGCGTTACTCCTCGTGAATAATTTACTAGAGATGCGAAAATATTAAGAAAATGCCTCGTTGAAACCACATGAGGATGGGAAAACCAAAATGAGCCAACGCAATTTTGGTTTTTTGGACCGGAGAAGCTTGTGGTTAATCTGAGCCGACCATAATCACATATTTCACGTCTATTTTTAAAGACAGATTTGTAATTGCCTTTTCTGAAAGGACCACATGGGGTCATATCAGTTCACAGACAGGTGTCAAACATCTTGTCCGTGCATCTCTATGCTGTCAGCTGCGGCTTCAAATTTGCACTCGTTTGCAGTAATGAAACGGTAATTGGCAATTGGTTATGCTTCCGTGAGATGCAAAATGAGTGGATCGGGGTTGGCTTGTGGCTTTCTGCAGCCAAGCAAGATGCAAATTTTGTGCAGTTTTGGTCCCGGTGAAAGCAAGCAAGGCGTCACAGCATACACCGGCGCGTGGGGTGTAACAAGTGAGTGCTGACACACAGTGAAGAGGAAAGCAGAGTGGCAAAAGTGCGGAAATTCAGGTCGACGTGCGGTGCGGTGCGCCGCGCATCAGCAGTCGCAAATGAACACAGAACGAAAGAACTCGAATTAGAAAATTGTCCATTATAACAATTGAAAGAATCGCAGACATAGAAATGATTATTTCCGTCATTACGCATAATTACAGGCCTTTCGAACTGAAGCTCAGTCCAGATTGGTCCACGATTTGACAACCTCACACCTCAGGTGCACAGACTGATGCTTCGGTGCAAATCTCTGCAACATTGGCGCAGAAAAGCGTTGGAGTTCGTTGGATCTGCAAATCGATGTGTTTCTCGTGCTTGCAATAAATGGAAAGTGTGAATTGGACCGAGCGAAAGCAAATTCCAATTTTATGTCCATAAAAATTAGCCAATGCGAAAATAATGGATAAATTTACAACCTGATGGATTAAACCAATGCGCTTTGTGTGGCCTTTCTTTTCAATTCGATTTTGTCCCAGAGTTTCCATTTGAAAAGATCCTGAATAACAAGTTACGTGTAGGTGCCTACCAGTAAGTCTGAACCAAATTAATTGGCAACAGTCAACTTGGCATTCCAATGCTGGAGCAGGTTAATGGTCTTCATTTGATAAAGTGATGTCGCATACCCTTTAGGTCTTGATGCTTTTAACAATTGCCAATTGCATGGTAGGCCTGCAAACCTTTGTATATTGTGTGTATTGTGTATGATTAGGGGGAAAACCCTCTAAATGCAATACAATTACGATTACAAACGGATATAGGCAGAACCACTGCTGTCAAAAATAAAATGGGTTTTTGCTGAATGAAGCATGATACCAAAACTTCTGCCACAAGACACAAAACAGAGCAAGAGAAGAAAAACCAGCTGGAAATGGATTTCGTTGCCAACACTTGCAAAGTCGGCAATTTTTTGCAAACTGCTTGGCAATTTCTAAAAACAAGTGCGGTCCAATGCAGTTCTGCCAGTTATCCGTATTGCCAAGCCGGATACTTTGAATGAAAAGACTTACGT
>JASGXE010005408.1:0-22996 GCA_030068105.1 Sinentomon sp. SZTP_YWyxl
ATGGTAAATTTTTTATATTTTTCCATATCATAATACATTAAATACCTATAGGTATTCACAACAATGGTACCTGGCATGATATGATTAAAAAGTGCATGCAAACATTTAGCATCCACCGGAGCACAGTTTTCAGCATAGTTTAATGCAGTTGCAAGAACTGCATTAAAAACCGTTCATTGCAACTCCTGTTATGGTATATGCAGCCTCAAAGCACAATTTTGCAACAGCTGCCCTGCCATGCCGATGCCATCGTGAATTCACAGAAATGCAGGCTGGCGTCGTCCAATTACTCAACTCATTAGATGAGTCAATTGTCAAATCAAGACCATGTTGCGGAGTCAAAATAAAAATAGAAGTCATTTAATGTTTTTTTTGTTTTTTTTTCGAAATTTTTCTTTTCGAACAGACATTGGTGTGACCTGCTGCTTTTTTGTTGACTTGTTGGGTGTGCCGGTCCACAATTGGTTCACGGACGTTGTAGATGGTGGGAGCATGATAAAATCCACCTGCCATTATTCGGTACTGTTACTTTTCCAAGCGCAGTGTTCGATGATAGATACGCAGAAGCAATCAAACAATTTCCAATTTTCGACTCAATGCTAGGTACTGAAATTGCCTGGGAAATTTCCCAAAATGGGAAAATCTAAAGAGCAGAGTCGAAAATTCCTCATTTTGGGAAATTTCCCGGGAAAATTGGGAAAATTCCCGGGAAAATTGGGAAATTTCCCGGGAAAATTGGGAAATTTCCCGGGAAATTTCCCAAGTTGAATTTTCCCGGGAAATTTCAAACACTATGATTGGGTATGCATGAGGAAATGAGTGTTAGAGTTTGCTCAAGGTTGGATCTTGCCTGGTTGTGTATGTGACATGTGTGTGTGTCTGCTTGGGTGTCTGAAGTGATTGCTATATGACTAGGCCCCGTCCACATTCCGATGATCTCTTCGCGGTCCTTTCCCCTCCTTTTCCCTTTACCCCTCCTTTCGATAATGCAGCCGACGGTCGCGTTCCCTTCCCATCCCTTCCCCTCCCTTCCCTGGTATATGATGAACCTCTGCTGTTCACAATAATTGATGATTGCCTTTATGGCATGAAAACCTGTAGAACAGAGTAAATCTGATACCGATACCGACCATATTTCACCAATTTTTGGCCACATGCCAGAATCCAATGCTTTCACGAGTCAAATCCAATGTTTCTCTTTTCTGATTCCCATTCCGTCTGAATCAACATTTGGCCGTGCTTGACATTCAAAAAGTGCGGCAAACAGCATGCATTTGCTGAAGGGAGGTTTGCATTCATCGCAGGCTCAGCCTGCAATTGTCATCACAGCAGAGGAGAGGATTATGATAAACGAGTAACAA
Organism: Sinentomon sp. SZTP_YWyxl; assembly: GCA_030068105.1. Taxonomy (NCBI): domain Eukaryota; kingdom Metazoa; phylum Arthropoda; class Protura; order Sinentomata; family Sinentomidae; genus Sinentomon; species Sinentomon sp. SZTP_YWyxl. The sequence continues at coordinate 1,362 of JASGXE010005408.1, forward strand.
CTGCAACAGAGCAACACGAATATTGACTGGGCAGAGATGCAGCTGGAGGCAGATTTCAAAGTGCCTACTCCGCAACAGAACAACTACACTTGCGGTGGGTGAATTCACCTGGTGGGATGGAGCGGCATGGTCTTCATCGCATCCCCGCAGATACCTCAAAGCAGGCAAAATCATTTGCTGCCTCTTCTGAATCTCATGCGCCAACGGAGCAGGGGATTCGCTGGCGTCTGGAAGACCAGCGAGAAAGAGGGTGGGTTTGGGTGACTTGAGGGTGGGTGTGGGGAAACTGTTTTCAGGAAAACATGCAGCGATCGTGCTTACCTCAGAGAAGATGTTGGAGATGGCCCCCGTTGACATCGATGCACTTATGAATGCGGTTCCACATGTTGTCGTACACTTTCTGAAGCTCAGTTTCCCGATTTGCAGCGAACAGAAGACAAGACCTCCCTCCTGCGTTCTTGAAGCTTGAAAGCACCAGCTCAAAGTCGGGGCCTCTTTTAAAAGTGCCACCAAGTATTTTGATCGCATGTGCGACTTTTCGTGGAAAGTAAGATTTTGACTGTTCTTGATTATTGGGCGGATTAATGCACTGAGGATTGAGGATCAACATCGATTTCCTAGTAGGGACTTGGGGTAACTGAGTACGTCTTTATTTTTTTTGGCTTGGGGACTTACCAGGTACCTACCCTAAGTTCGTGTGCATAGACAAAAGCAAAATTCCATTCTTTCTTTTGCTTCCATTTTGGCGAATTATTCATTGGAAGACTTTTGATTTCATGGTCTTGAGTTGGATCAGGTTCCCATTACGCAATGGTCACTTCTTTGGGAAAGCAGAAGAATAATGCGGCAAAATAATAACAAAGACAAGAACTTGGTTTGTCCAGCCATTTTAATTTGCATCAATATAATGGCTAAAAACCTCTTGCCTCTTTTGAGTAGGCCTAATAGAATTGAAATATTATGTGCTTCAAGGTGTGACTGTCCTTTTGCTTCGAGGTTCGCATCAGCCAGTTCTTCAAGCTGCAATTTTGGTTTTCCATCTTCACCATTTCATCTTTCCACGTCCAAGATGCTTCTGTCCTGTGGTTATCTTCCGACATTGGGAAGAGTTCTAGGTATCTGGAAAAAGCACATACAAAATACAAAGGAACAAGAAAACGTTTGAAGCTGAGGAGTGGAATCCATTGGTTATCAGTGTAACAGAAATATTTGTTTATTTGTACCTTTGTGTTTGATTAGGTGGATACAGTTTTGCTGGATGCTGCTGTCCTTTGTTGGTATGTCATGAGTCTCTTGCTCCTCCCTTTTCTCAGCTTGCAGTGTGGAGCCACAGAAAACTGATATTGATCTGTTCACAACAGCATACCTACTTGGTGGGATACCTACTTACCTATTGAATTGCCTGGCTGCGGATTGCATTCATTCGGTTCCTACGTAATTGCTGAACACAATAATCTGATGCCAGTCATTTCACTACGGGTGTTCTTTGAGCTCAGAATTTAGACAATGTGCTCTGGATTCTTCGATGAAAGACGGGACTTTGCTGAGGGCCATCAAATTACCTTTGACGGGGAAGAAAGGCTTGCAGCCTACAAGCACAAAGATGAGCTTCCACCTTTGATGAGTTTTTTTTATTTAGACTACCTTCATGTTTTTATCATTTCCTTTGTGTGTGTAAGAGAAGGCCTACATGATCTCATTATTTCGCTCTATTTGTGCTTTAAAATGTTCTCTACATTAATTTGTTTGGGGAAGTATCCATGCTCAAAGTAACGAAGCAATAATACACGTTTAAGTTTGGAATGGCCTTTTAATTTTTTAAGCTGAGCGGCCTGAGTGGTGCTTTCCTTCCCTATCACCTTGGGTTCTATCTCACCCTGAAGATCTCCATTGCTCGTTGGGCTATGAATGAGCTAGTCCGTGGTGATTTCCGCCTCCTTTTATTTCACATAGCTTGGTGTCCAACTGTTATCAGCATTCATGTACCTACCTTGGTTATGTTTTCCAGTCTTTTTCTTTTCATCTGCTTGATTTGAGCAGCTTCCGTTGGTATCCTCTTCGTCATGCAGTCAGTCTGAACCATGTGATGGTTTCCTGAGGGTGAGGATTCTCTTGCAGTGTCTATAATCACTCTTGATTTGTCCAACGAATTCAATCAACACATTCAAACATCATTTCAGACTAAGATGGCTTGTGTGTTGCGTATTTCCCCCCCGACAGTGTGCGATTGATGCATGGGGTAAAATTTTGCCAACAGATGATCCCGGAAATATTCGTGTCCGTTTTCAGAAAAGCCACGTCTCAGCACTTTCATTTTCCTCATTCGATAAATAGATGAACTAAGAACAACGCTGCCATCTCTTGAGTCAACACTGAACTAACGGAGATGACTCACATCTTGCTCTATTCATCCTGATTCGGTGTTCGATGATCTAAAAATGAATGGCTAATATTTCGAACAACAAGGACCTCCGCCTTCTCGAAAATGAATTTGGAATCGAAGTCTTTCAACCCTTGAATACTCGAATGCGAATTGTGTCGATCGCATTGTGGCAGAGACAATTGAATTCGAAGACAAATTATTCGATTTCGATTAGCAACAAACCCCAGCGACGGAATACTGATCAATACACATGCAACGCAGCTGCCCTCCCCGATCAACGCGCAGCCAAATTTTGTGCGAGTACGCGCGATTAGTGATCGTGAAACGCTTCTCGGGGGCATTTAGTTGTCAACTGAGAACAGATACATTTTGCACTGGATATTTTCTCGAGAACAGATATCTCTCGGGATATTTTCTCGGGAACAGATAGGTACCTCTCTCTTGGGATATTAAAAAAAAAAAAAAAGAAAATGAATTGGATTCGAAGGCATAGGTATTCGAATCCTTTACTCGAATCTGAATCTTCACCTGATTTTCTCCTTAAACCAGGTATCCTGCTATTTGCAGTGTTTGTGAAAAGGATCGTAGCGCCAAACACAATTTGATAACAGGGGCGGCTATTGAAGTTTACGTATAGAGAAGCAAATGCGCAACAACGGGCAATGAATAGATTTGGGGCATTTTGTCACACCCTGTCTAAGAGAAAAAATTCCAAAGACCATGAAGTTTGTGAAAAATATGTGGGTAGGTAGGTAGGTACCTACAAGCAAAATGATGAAAGCAGACAGAAGGAAAGAGGAAAATAAACTGAAAATTTGTTTCCGAGCTGCAGTGCTCTCAAGTTTTGAACCTGAATATGCCACGACTTGAAACAGGGAGAGACTCAAGGCAGCATTTTGAGGTGGAATGGTAGCCATAAACATAAACGAAATGTAAACAAATAAAAAAAGAAGTTATGCCTATGTTATGGGTTCATAACTGACTTCTGTGAAAAACAGAACCCCCCATCCAATCATGCATTGCTGCTGGGCTAGATTTGTTGCAAGAGTCAATCTGTGCACGAGAAGAGAAGGAGAAAAATTAGGAAAATGTTTGAGACGAATTGATTTCAATGTTCTTGGAAGGTGAGAACTCAGAGAGGACAAGGCAGTTATATTGATCTTTGCAATGTCTTCGACATGGCATTGGGCTTTTCACCTTGCAGACTGTTGGCCAGATTAGCTGGAAGTGTGCACCACAATGGAGGAAACCGGAAGATTCAACTGAAAATGCTGGAAGATGTGAAAAATGAGGATACACTGAATGGTGCAGGGTGTACAGAATGGGACAAAAACAAAATAAATCTGAAGCACAGGTCCACAATATTATTTTTTGGATCACTTTTTTTCTGAAAATGAGAATAGGTACAGACTTCAGCTGCCAGATGTTGATGATTTGCTCACGCAATGAACAAATGCTAATTTGGTTGAAAAATGCGTACTTAAGTACCTACATATCTTTTTGCTGAATTATTTAAAATTGTGCAAATAAGGCACCCATTCTTGTATTACGGCTGACAATTTTTTTGGGCACTTGCCCTGATGTGGGTACTTCTTGCCTTCCTTTGCAAAAGCTTTGATGTTTTGGATATGAGGCAATGACACTGAACGAAGGATGTTCATGCTGGTCCAAAAAAGTGTCTCACGCGATAGGCCTAATGGTAGGTACCCATTGTTAAATTTTTTCGAAGTCTTGTTTCGAAGAGGGAGGCATCTGGATGTTTACAGTCATTGTCAATTTTCTCTTGTGTCTCCTACCAAGTTCTCTCTGGTTTTTGTTAACACTCTAAGGTTGTCCACTAAAATCTCTTGCCATTAATGCCATAACATAGGCCTAATTTGATTCTTTTTCTCAATCCATACACAGGCAATCGTAATTTTATCTAACACTTAGGCCTTAACCTCATTCTGGCCTCACCTCATGGTTCTGATGGATGTTACAGCTCCACACTTCCACAGTCAAGGAAGAACCTTTTGCGTCTGATGCCAGGTTGTGTGCAAATAAGTGTGTGAATGATGCCACCTCATCTGTGCCTCTTTGAAATCTTTAGCTCAACACTTCCTTACTTTTATTCCGTTGCAAGACTTTGCTGTTAGGACAATGCAGATAATGGCTTCGACCATCCTTCATGTGTGCCAACTCTGCCATAATTGTGGCAGTGGACCATGGCAGGAATGGAGTGCATTTTTGTGCCCCAGTAGCAGTGTGTTTGCAGTCGGATTGTCAGACTCAGATTGCTGCAGCGCAATGTGAACTGGAGTGTTGTTTTCCGTCGGATACGGAAAAAGATCGAAAACGAAATGTACAGCATCAGTGCTTCAGTAGTTGTATCAGTGCCAACTAGTCAACAGGCCAAGAGAAGCCGATTCAAGATGTCGTCGGATGTTAAGGTGGTGCAGCATCCAGCTGTTCTTCTAGTCATTTGTTGTTTATGTCTATGGTCGTGCACCTTTTTGATTCCAACCGTAATTGCTTGCGGAGGACCATTCATGATTTCAATAGGAGGTGAGTAACAATGCCTAACTTTGCTTAATAAAAGTGTTTGTGTCATTTGCACCCACACAGCTTTACAGGAGGTAGCAAGGATGTCATCAATCCACCAGTCTCTGATTACCTACATGAAAAACATGTACGTAGGTAGGTACCTAATCATTTTTTAATTTGTTTTGTGCAAGCATTGGGTGCTAATAGGTACATATTTTTGCAGCTTTGGGTTAATCGATACAATTGGATTTGTGCACGTTAGTTGTGCAACACGTACCGACAGGTTGTGAGCCTGGCTTCAACACCATCATACGGGTGGAGTGGGGGCTTAAAAAGCAATGAGATAAAGAGAGGCACACAAAAGCTGGAACTGTTTTGTTTGTGCTTGACTTCCATGGCACTCTCACCTTGAGGGAGTCACACCCAAGTTTTGTTGGTAAGTATGCTTTTTGCCACATACAGGATTGCAAAAAGTTGTTTCAGGCCCATTTTTATCTTTTTCGTCCCGTCATCTTGCTTATTAGCCTGGTTCCACGGGCCATGCAGATCCGGATTGTTCGTTTGTGCTCCAGTCACAGTTGACTGTCACATTGCACCATCTGTGCTCCTGACTTTTTTTGCAGCCCTGGCCATAAAAATTGTCTCTTTTGTGTTATGCTGGTGAATGTTTCCTGTGTAATCTTTTACGTTTTGTCGACAATAGGTCGGTAGGTACCTACTTTGTTGGCTTAGTCACAAGAATATGTCCAATGCAGTTTGTGTAGGTACTTCTGGCTGTCTGACATGGACTTGACAAAATGGGTCCCACTTCGCTTGAGCGGGGAACACAAATTTTATGATTTTCTTAAAATTTTAATTTCTTATTGTTTGATGCCAAAATGTTAACAATCAGATCAAATCAAATCAAATTGACGCTTAATTTGCACGGACGAGAGTCCAGATTCTGACAACCCTGAGATTTGGCCATAATGCCAATTCGGTGATTGTCACAAAATTTTTTATCAGTGAATTTTGAATTTTCGATCGGTGTTTCTCGACTAGTTGTTAGACCAGGTCAAATCAATTTGGTAGGTATAGGTACTGAATGGAAAGATGTCCTAAATCGAGTGATGCAAGTCCGAATTTTTGGATTTTTTTATCCAAAGTGCCACTGTGACTATTTCCATTATTATCTGGCACTTGGATCTTCGCAGTGTAAATAAAACTTCCAAAAAATGTGGAAGCAGTAAGCATATTAAAATTCTGACTCGTGTGACTCAATATTTCATGAGATTTTGAGCATTTTTGCATGCTTAACTTTTAAAAATACCCGCTACTTTTACGGTGCACTGATCGAATCTTCTGCTGAGAGACTTTTAAATAAATTGCTGCCAAACCTTAATCAGGTGAGCTAGAAGGCTAAAAAATTGCCTGCCCACTTCTGGGATAACCCCAAATATGCTCACCAAAAATGAACTTAACAGTTGAGAAATACGGAATTCTTATTTTTATATGGGCCCCCCTTGACAATGCCATTGGCTGTTTAGAATGTTATCCCTGATAAAGTATTTTTTTCTGGGCTCATTTGGTAACAATGTTTTCTTTTTTTGCAGATACATATCCTTCTGGTGATATCTACCTCCGAGAAGGGGAGACGTTAGAGATCACATGCATTCTCAATGCAAGCCACAAAATGGCAATTAACAGGACATCATCTGATCTGATGTTCTTCGTGAACAGGAACATGCAGAGTCTCCAAATTAATGACTCATTCATTGAGGTTGTCAATTCGACTGCCATAAAGTTGACAATTGAGAACATGCCGGCGTCGAATAGCAACTACGTTTGCAAACTGAGCAAGGGTGATGGTCGAGCACCGGCCGGAGTTTGCCAGAACATTGTCAGGGTTGGATGTAAGTTGGCCTGCCTACCTTGGTGTTCCTGTCCATGTCCTCATTCTCATTGTTAGACATGATATTCCTTCATCAACTGCAAAGAACTTACCGAATGTCTTAGCATCTATTCCTTCAAAACCTCCCCAATCCAATCCATCTGCTGCAAATCATCATATCTCGTCTGATGAATGGTTTTGAGTTATGCAAGCATCAGAAACCAATATCAGCTATCTCGTCTGAGTGCTGTTTTTATCTTCTTTTCTGAATATGTTCTGTGTTGGCCATGTCAACACAACATTTCACCATTTCAAAGGCTTAAATCTTTGTCATATTTTTGGGACAGGCAATTTTGTGCAAAATGATAAAAAAAAAGGCTCAGGCGGAACTTTCACTTTTGTTGGCCACTTGTTGTCAGGGCAGCATTCATCGGAATGTTTTGCTTGCTGGACTGTTTTCTGGGCCATTGAGTCAATTTGTAGTTGTGCCGTCCCAATATCATTCTTGGGTCAGAATTGACTCTGAGATTTCCTTGATCTTTTTTAAGGGGGGACCTACCCCTATTTTTGACAAAATTTGGAATGTTGAGCATTTCCTGAATCCAGTGGTGAAAACCATACGTTGATATCTCGTCTGGTTCAAAAGTTATGAACCGAGGCGCGAGCACTGTATGTGAAGCGATTGAAGCCTTTTACCGAGTTCCGAACTCGCATTACGATTTGCGTATGCAGAAATGCTACAGCACTTACAATTTTTGAGCTAAGAAGGTCAAATTTTGCACTCTGATGTACCTAAAAAACCACGCTGCAGGTGCTGACAGAGCCGGATTTTAATTTTTTCCAGCCTAAGTAGGTACCGATAATTGGAATGTTTACCTGTAGCACACCGCATTTTCGCAAAAAGAGCTGACAGTGTCATCGTATTGGGAAAAGCAACAGGAATATTGAAAATCCGGCTCTGTCAGCACCTTTGGCATGGTTTTTTACTCAATTGAGCAAAATATGAACTTTGGCACTTGAATAATGATGACGCTAGACTATTTCTTGCCAAGCGCTTACTTTTCATCTTTGTGAGCTCATAACTTTGGAACCCTGTGGCCTAGGGTGACCAAATTTTGCCCAGAAACTACCTTTTGGGACTCTAAACTGTGTGCAAAATTTGAACCAAATCGGGTGAAAAACAAAAACAAAAAAGTTCACCCGATAGGGGTAGGTCCCCCCTTAATTTTGTTGTGATAGTTTCATTCCTCATCTTCCGAGTTCACCAGGGTCCCGACATCCTTGGGAGAAGATAACAGGCAGAGATTTGCTGAACAGCGTCTAATTTTCAGACTGTGTAATTTATTTTTCGTCTTGCATCTTCAAAAGGAAGGTCTACTCAGAATAAAGTCCTCCCGGAATAACGTCTAACCGGAATAGGCCTCTCATCGGAATTATGTCTGCTTAGGATGCAAAATAAGCTGGAACCACCACATAGCACATGATTATTTGCACGTTTTATAGAATTCCCACATACCTAAATGCAAAATAATCTTGCAATGCTGCCTGAAAGTTTGAGCGAGGAGACAGGCCGCCATTTTTGACATTTCAAAAAATGAGGCAGTATTCCGGTTAGACGTTGTTCCTATTTGACTATGTTCTTGTTTGACGTATTCCGATTTGACGAAATGTTGGACCTAAAATGAATTAGGCGGTCTAAAAATTGGATGATATTCTGGCAACCCATTGACTGTTCCAAGCCTAGGTAGGTATATTGCACGGAATGACATTTTCCTGACCCACTTGGGCCATTCTTATGACTGGGCATTTGCCCCTGGGAGCCTTGACAGTGTGCAAGAGTCCCTCAGGAAAATATTGAATTTTGGATTTTTTCAAAAATAACTTCTGGACTTGAAATGTGTAGGTCCAAATTTCGAACTTGAAGTGCACATGACAGGCCAACAAGGGCAGTGGCTTTCGGGATAGGGACACTTTCTCATTTTGTACCTGACTTTTTTGCAATTATTATCCACTGCAATCACTTTATTTCTTTTTTAATTATGGGCGAGTGCAGTACATAATAAAATGCACATTTTATTGAATTGAATAATGAACAAAATCCTTTATTGACAGTAAGACAGGTAAAAATTTGTACAAAAAGATTCGAGGGAGGTCGAGGCAACCATGAGTGGCTGAAGGAGACCTGCCTATAAAAAGTGAAACTGATGGTAGATAAACAACAAAAACGAAAATATGGGTGAAAATACTTTGAAAACGAACACGAGAGAAAGAGAGAGCGAAAAATGAATGAATGTGTGGTCAGTTGAATTTTCGAGCTTTTGAGCTATTCCATTGAGAATAGGAGTGTTGTTCACAGTGTGCTGAAAACTTTCACGTAAATGCCGACAGAAAGAAATTGCACTCGTCTGCGCTCTAACATGCTTACCTACCTAGGTAATTTATTCCACAGGGCCAGTCCCTTAAACTCAGGATTGTTTAAGGGGGGACCTATGGAAAATTTTGAATTTTGATTTGAAATTTTTTGTTTTCTGTTTTCTATGTTACTTTATAGAGCACACCATGCTCTACATTTTTTCATTCTACATATTTTTTCATATTTTCTGTGGTTTTCAAGCTACAGCTGCATTTTGCATTGGCGGAACATTTAGCGGTACTTGAAAACAACAGAAAACCTGAAAACGATACCTGATTATTTCTCCGATTTTCTGAAAACATTGTTTTCCGTAAAATTGCATTCACTAGAATTGACGTATCTCAGTGGGTTTTCACTCTAGAATGTTGAAAATTGGCATCACTATGTAAAATTTCATGCCGGAACTAGTGACAGAGCCAGATTTTGCATTTCATGCTTGCTGTTGGAGCTGCAGAGGCTTTTATTGCCAAAAGCTGCATTTCATAGCGCTTTTCCGGCACAGTCCAGTTTAGAGGTCGAAAAAACAAAACTTGGCAAGAAAATGAGAAAACGGCTTCTGTCACTAGTTTCTTTGTTGCTTCCTTCGCCTTCATGCAAAATTTCATCATGATTGGACAGTGTATGCACTGCCAGCATTGATTCTCCCAACACTCTGCCTATCGCAGTTTCAGTAATTTTTCCCAAGAAATGTGAAAGCCAGGATAACAGCTTTTGGCTGTTATCCTAAATATCTACCTTTGTGCAAAAATTCATGTATCTGACTTGCAAATTGCAGATTTTAGTTTTTCCATAGGTCCCCCCCTTAAACCATACCGTGTGGTATGGTTTAAACCACTGATGGTAGCAATAACTCATGGTTTGTTGCTGCCCTTGTTGCATTCTCAGTCAATTTATGTACTTGCTTTGGCATTTTCTTCTGTTTTTGTTTGACATTTTCCAGGCGTTTTGGTTGCATGGGTCTTTTCTTTTTGAAAATTTTGCTGCCACCTGCACGGAAAAGTTCTCTTCATTGGCTGAGTATGAACTCATCATCATCATCATTTAGGTACCTACCTATCTAGGCCATGTGGCATGACCTGACAAAATGATCTTGATTTTTGGTTTGTGACTGACAATCAGAAACAAAGCTTCTTCTTTTGGCTGACTGGTCATACTCATCGGTCAATTATTGGGATCATCAATAAAATTGGCTGGTTTTTTATAATAGTTTTTATAATGGTTATAAAATCATGGTTAAAATGGATGGTTTTTATTTTTCATTTATTTATTTTTCATTTTGTTTCTCAGATGAACCAAAGGGGGTGAAGAATTTCAGCTGCATTTCTCAAAATTTAGAAAATCTGACCTGCACTTGGGACAAGCCTTACAATCCTGTTCCAACCACATACAATCTTCTCTATAGATATCCGTCGGGGAGAGGCAGACCGTAAGTGGGTTGTCTTTTCTTTTCTTCCATTTATTTTTCCTCAGAAATTTTTATTTCCATGTACAAAATGCACTTCAGTGCATACAGGATGAGTCATCGAATCCTGGTGTTTGCTTGTTGATACATTGAAAGTTTCCCTAATATTTTTGAATTTGTGATCATAGGAGCCTACTGATGCACAGTGATACCTATGACTTCATTCTGTGACTGGTTCGCTTAGATTCATGGGCAGGTAATCTTTATAAGTGTACATTTTTGCAATCATTTTTTCATCTGTTTTGTTTATAAAATGTGTCTGTCAATAGTGGGACAAGTGTTCCTACCTATAGGGCCTGATTTTGGTAGAAGGCTATCAAGCAGGTCTGCTCGTTAGTTAAACATTTTAACATGGAGCCAAAATTAAAATTTTATCTGTACTCCTAAACCTATTTTTTGGCTAAGCCTTCCTTTCACACCATGACTAGCACACATCGACCCAGGCACATTTTTAATTCTGTTGTGCAAATAAGGTTCTCCAGCTCTTAGCTCTCAGTTCTGAACCTTATCCACTCCGACTCGGACCTTTCTTTTGTCTCTTGTTCTTAATTGCCACCATGTGCACAAAAATGCCAAATTAACCTTTTCCTGATTTATGATCACTTTACTTTCCTTTCCTCATCTTTTCTCTTGCATGCCCAATTCTTGTCAACTGAAGGATGCTTCACAACTGTCCTTCTGATTCGGATCGTAAGAAGAACCTGTGTTTCTGGAGCAGGAGGACTGTTCCACCATACAGGGAGTTCTCAGAATCATACATCTTCTTTTTCGAAGCCAGCAACAGGCTCATATCAAAGAACATGACGTTTGGACCATACAAAATTGACCACTTTAGACACGGTAGGTCATTGTTCAATTGCTACCAAGTGCTGTTCTTCTCAAGTGTTGAGATTCCATTCCCGCTTGTATCGAATGCTTTTGCCTGTGTGTGGTCATGGCTTTGGGTCTCATGCAGGGCTGCAAAAAGTCGTTTGGAGCCCTGCAGCACGGATTGTGGAGCCTGGCCAAATTTTGGTCGATGAGCTTTTTTTTGCTCGTCAGCTTTCTTTTGCTGGTCAGCCCGTTTTGGTCCTGACAGAAAAATCCGAAAAGTTTACTTCGCTGGTCAATATCCATGTCCTTCCATACCGGATGAAAGTTGGAGAGCTTTTATTTTTTTTGCTCTCAAGCCCATTTTCGATCCCGATCGGCCTACAACGGTCCCAGGAGCAATGCTCCCGTGCTCCCTTCTTTTTGCAGCCCTGGTCTCTTGGTGACATCACCATTTGCGAGAAAGGATTATTTTCCACATTTTATTCATCTTTTGTGATTGGATTTTGTTGGTATCCATGGTGCTAAGAAGACTTCACATGGTTTTGAACCATTCAAAAAAGAGAATGGGAGATTTTTGTTCTGTGCTTAGCAGCACCCCTGTGAAATTAAAACAATGGATTACCTACATATTAGGAAGTCTGGAATTTATGCTCATGTTTATCCCAAAGAATTCACATAGGTACCAACACGTATCTCTATGTTGAACAATGTATTCCTGATTTTGAACTTTATCACATTTTTTGGTATTTTCAACCTCTTTGGCCTAAAATAAAATGGCCTTGACACATAGGTACCTAATTATTATTTGAAGTGCAGGCACGAACTCTTTATTCATTGGATATCCACTCTGCCAACCCACCCCCTCTGATCAGTGTGGTCTACTTGTGTTTGGTAAACATGTTTCGGCATGATCATTGTTTTCAATTGATTTTTCTGAATATCAAATCAGTTTTTTTTTTTGCAGAAACACTTTGGGCCCTACGCCTGATACGGTAGGTAGGTACTTGATTGCATTTCTTGCATTTTCTTCTTTCCATTTCAACCATTCCAGTTGTACCAGCAGAGCCGGTAAACCTGACACCTCAGCCATTATCCTCCAACAGTGTCAAATTCAAGTGGTCTATCCCCGATATCATGCAGCTGTTTCCACCGGGGTTGAGAACAAACGTTGCAGTCATGGCCCATGCTCTTCCTGGAGATGTTGCTGAACAGTCGTGGCAGGTATGGCAAGCATGGCAGTTGACGTAACTAACCCTGCATCTGTCAGGAGGGGACTCATTTTCTTTCCGGACTGAATGATGCTCTGATTCTGCCACCCTCGTGGATTTTTCCTTAGTTTTCAGCTGAAATGTGCCTCTTTTTGTGCTTCGGAAATTCTTTTATGAGCAAAAATCACATTTTAGAAAGGCACAACTATGTGGCAGTCTTTCTCAGCCCCCTCCCTCCCCATGAAAATGGTGCTTTGTCACCATAACTCAACCCTCCGAATAGCTATGTGTCTACATTTTTACATGTTTAGTGGTAGAGAAATCTATCACATTGTAAAAACATGGCAAGAACCAAAAAGGCAGTTGGAGAGTTTTCACAAAAGTGTCCTCACGTTCGGTATCGTAACCCAACCGGTCCGTTGGTGTTGTTCAGTTGGTGATTAGCCAACATGTTAACGAAATAGGTACCCATGTAGAATCAAATCACGACGCTTTGCAGATCTCCACGTGCATGATGCCCCCATCCACATCCCCACACCTGATGGGGGTGCGAAATCCTTGTGGGGATGGGGCAACTATGTGTGCCTTGGAATGTTGAAAAAATTAATCAGTTTTCCAACCACGATCTACATTATTTTTGATTTGTGCAAGGGACCTGCTTGCTAATCATGAAAAATGATGTTTTCCACACAAAACTATGCATGTGTGTTGGCTGAAGCTGAAAATGGTTTTGTCGTAGAGAGGTTTTTTTTGAAATCCTTGAGTTTTCTTCGTTCTATCATTTCTGATGGTAGGTACCTGTCTAATAATGTTGTTTTCACCAGGCAGACACAGGCCTATGGTTGTGCTAATCAACTCTCAAGTGACCACTAAGTTCAAAATCAAAAGTATTTCTTTAAGTGTTTGTTTTGACTAAATTTGTAACTTTTCTCTCTCAAAAGACAATCGACAGCAGTGCCATTGTCAAGGACAATGATTTGTCAAGAAGCCTGTTGTTCAATGGTCTCCTCTATGCGAATGCTCTTTACGACGTGGAGGTTCGGCTGCTATCAAAGGTGGCTGATCCCAACGACGAGAGAATGTGGTCTCCACCGGCCCGTACAACATTCAAAACGTTGGAAACATGTAAGTGAACGGGGAGCTGAGTGGGAAGGAACTTTTGTTTCTAATTTTTTGAACAAACTTTATTTAGAGCACTGGTGATGATCTCACGTTGGAATTTGGCCAGAGTGGTGTGTTGTGGCAGGGCAAACTGATTTAGGTACCTAACTCCTGTAAATAAAGTCTTCTTGTAAAAAAAGTACAAAGGTAGTGCAAAAAGGGCATCTAGATTGTGTTAATGCAAGCAGTGGTCCAGCTGCAAAAGACTCGGAAAGTTTTTGTGTTTGAACAAGAGATCGCAATAAGCAGGGTGGAAACTTGGAGAACTTGAATCAGAACAAGAAAACTCACTCAACAATTTATTCTCCATTTGAAGGCAGCGGAGCTGACGTTTAGGAGGCATCCCGCTCTCCGTTGACGAAGCCAACTCAAATGGGTTGGCTTCATCAATGGAGAGTGAGTTGTCTTTTTCTGTTTTGTCTCTGCTTGGCACCTTTGGTTTGTTTGAATTGCGGAGTGATGTGCATGGGGAATTTGGGTCCACACAAAATTTAACCAGTCTATTCTGAATCCTGAGGTGTTGGGCCTGGTGAGATTTTATATGTGCCCAACTTCCAACTTTGGTGAATGCACGCTTTTCAATAGGTTAATATGAATTTGTCCTTTGGCACCATTTTGACTTGAGATGTGAAATTTATTGACACACCTTCAGTTGTTTTTTGCACTTGTTCAAAACAAATCGCATCTTTTTTTGCAAAAAAAAAAAGCTCACACATTGACAAATTCACTCCCATCCACAGGTCATTTTCTGCATAGTTTTTTGTCATATTCCAGAACAAACATGTCTGAAATACGGCATGCTGTACCCAGGAAAATTCACAATTTCAATGGGCATGTCATGTGAAGTGTCATTTCACTTTTCCTTCCATCCATCCCTCCTGCTCCATGCTTGCCAACGCACAGATCCAGGCCTCCCTCCCAAGGTGGACGTTGGCAGTTTTGAAATTGTTGATGGTTTCCAGAGAAGAGACATCTTCATCTATTGGCAACAGATTCCTCAACGGCAGGAGAATGGTGACGATTTCCGTTACGAGATCAGCGATGTTTACGAGAACGAGCTGAAACTGTAAGCTAACGTAACGTAAACTCAGAGAGGCTATCCCTTTTATTCCTGAGACAGGATTGTTTTTTTCTAGATAGGTAGCTCGCAGCTGGGGCCTAACCTGGTTTGCTTTATTCACGTGAAAATATTCGGTCGTATGTACCAAAGCCATTAACCCTAACCCTGAGCTTGAAAAAAGTCAATTCCATATTCAGATGCACCTTTCTCAACGATGGAAAAGGAAAACTGTTGTGCATAGAAATCAATTTTTCCAACAGAATTCTCTACATAAAATTTCCATGAAAAGAAATCTATTGGAAAATTGGATTTCTGTGCACAACAGAATTCCTTTTCCATCGTTGAGAAAGGTGCAACTGAATGTGGAATTGACTTTTTTCAAGCTTAGGGTCAGCCGTCAGGGTTAGGGTTAGTGGCTTTGGTGCATACGACCGATATCCGATAGCCTGTTATTTTCACAAAGCTGATGTTCAAAGCCAGATAGAGATGTGTTATCGCCCATAGATCATCATTTGCTTTCACTCAGGAGTGGTCGCTTGCCAACAAGTTGGAAGCATGCATTTGTGCATGCCCCATTCCAAAAAAAGGGCGACCCTCGCATGGTGTCCTCTAACAGGCATTATTAGTCTAATCAGTGGTTGCCAATTGCCATAAATAAGATTTTGGAGCATCTTTCTGTGATTATCGACATCGAGGGTGATTGTCCTGACATTATCTCAGTGGTGGTGGGTGATATCAATTTGAGACCATGCAGTTGTTGTTTTTTGTCTTTCTCTAATTATAATTCTTTTCCTTTCTCCTCTCGTTGATCATTCATTTGACAGATTTATCATTTTTTCCAAGCCACAGCATCTCATACGATGCATTTGACTGCCATGAAACTCAAGAATTATTATTTCCTGTCTCAATTCCAATTAGTTGTTTTTTAACCTCCTTCCAAATCCAGTTGGAATGTCAGGCCAAAGGAAGTGACAAGGTCATATGCCCGTTTTGAGGGCCTCAGCTATGAACAGCTTCGTTTTGGTCTGATCTCAACGAATCGTGTTGGTCCATCGAGGAATGCCACTTTCATCACAATACCTGCCAAATCAGAGCGTAAGAGCACTCACTGCCTGCCTAACCTTTTTCTATTCATGTTCGAATTTTTTTAACTGGACCCCGAGCATGTTTATATGCAGGTCATCCCAGAGTATTTTGCAACTGCTTGTTTATTTGGACAAAAAGAAAGGAATCTAACCTGCTACTGTCCCATTCTTTAGAAGTATTCTCCCTTTACTTCTATGCAGCATTGCAGCCTTGTATGCCATGATTCAATGGCTTGGCAGTCTTTAGATTGAGGGATTGCCTTTAGTTGTGAATTTATGGCTTTTGAAAGATTTTGGATCCGGGTGAAAGGCTTCCCTGCAATCACAGATTTTATTTTTGGAAAAATCCAAAAATAGTGTGGGGCCAGGTCGGGACTGTAGGGTGGATGAGCCAGTTCAGTAATTCTATTCTCTGCGAGAAATTACCTTACGAGAGCTGTTTTGTGTGGCCCAGCATTGTCATGCAGCAGCTGAGTGCAGGTGGTGCCTTCTTTTGGTCGTTGTTTTTGGACTTAACAGACAACTTTTGGAAGCACCACTGAAGCATAGCATTCTGCCAACAGTACCATTGTTTAAACAAGTCTCAGACACAATGTGTGCCACTGTTGCATTTGGATGATCCGCGATTATCCCCTGGACAACTGCAATTGTTTGGTCGTTCACAATCTGCTTTGACTGTGACCCCAACGTGGTGCATCTTCAACGGTCTCCCAGCCAGCCTTGAATTGGTTGATCCAATATGCAACACTGCAATAGGAACAGATGTCCTCGCCATACACGCTAATGAGAACATTATTGATCGTGGTCGCATTTTCCCAAAGTTTGAAGCGTGTCAAAACTTAAAATCAGACATGATCATTAAAAAATGATCATTTTGAAAATCGCATGTTTTCTTGGCTCAGGCGAAATCAGCCTCTCCAATTTCAACTCAGAAAGCCAGAAACCTTAGAAATCCTAAATTCACAAGGCACATCTCAAAGAGGAAAGATAGGCCATCATTTTAAGGGGGGTCCAAGTCTTTTTTTGGAGAAATCTGATTTTTTGGCCAATTTTAGATTTTCAGCCAATCAGATAGTGTGGAATCTGCTGAAAACAGTGGCGAAAACCATTTTAAATTATCTCATCTGGTTCAAAAGTTATTAAGGAATATGCGAAGCCACTACCGAAGAAATTTTACACTACCGATTAGCACTTTTGACGGAATCGAGTTCAACTTTAAGTCCATTTATCTCCGGTTCACATTTTCTTGCCATCCGACCCGTGTATCTCTGTCAATTTGCAAGCTAGAACATTGAAATTTGGCAACCATATGTAGAAAAGTGCAAGGAAACTTTTGATGGGCTCCGATTTTCAATTCTTTCTTCCATTCTCAAGTTATTTCAAATAACCTAAGGGAAAAGGTAGAAAATTTACCGCTCTTCAAGCGGTGTGCTACAAAAGCATCGGTAAGACCCGAGCAAGGAAGAAAATGAAAAAACTGGCCCCATCAGAAGTTTTGTCTGGTTTTTTTGACCCAGAATCCAAATTTTGACAGTATAATCATGATGTGTTTACTCGGAGCACGGGGCAATGCAAGTGGTACAAAGTACACCTTCCGATGGGCACTGAGAGTCAACCCCTGGAGCTAGAGTGCTCAAATTTGGCAAGGAACCTGCTGTTGATGACCCCCACTTGTGGTTAAAATTTGAGCAAAATCGGAAACAAAAAAGTTCGCCGTCGGACTTGGACCCCCCCTTAAACAGAAAATTAAACTTCACACACGTCAGGAAGACCTTGTCACAGAATAGTTGCAGACTACTCTGGGATGACCTACGTATTTTCCAGAAGACAGTATTGTATTTTTTGCTCATTGATAAATTTGAAGCTTTTCTTTTTTCGTGAATGTACAGGCAAAGAAACATTAACGGTTGGATGCATGTAATCAAATGGGGGAGCAACAATGCAGTTTTACAAAAACTCAACTCCGCAGAAATTAATTTTTTCCATTTTTGACGTTGCAATAGGGCACTTATTTCGCGAGGATAACGGGAGCCACATTCAAATGGTGAAAACAGTGTTCCCGGCAGTTATTTTTTCTTTGTCTTTACTTTTCTTTTTTTAGCAACCATGGGTCATTTTTTGTGTCGAAGCTGATGCTATCAACTACCAGAATGTTTTGTTGCATCACATGTTCTCAACCTTAACAATGTTTTTTGTTTAAGACCATTGCACATTCTGCTTGTGCTGGAAGGGTGCACACACACACACACACAACAACATGTCACACATGAGCATGACAACCTTAGCATCTTCTAACAAAGCTAAGCTTCTCCTTGCAAGGTCAGACACTATTCAGTGCACAAGGGTTGACCTTTGCCTTGCTCCCCACCCCCAATCTAGGGCTATCATATTTTTTGTTTCATTTCGTTTGACCCTCGACAGGTCCGGCATCTCCGTATGCTTTTACGAAGGTTGCTTTTGATGGTGGTCTTTACGAGTTGTCGTGGAGGTATCCGAAGGAAGAGGCGAGTAAAGTTCGAAGCTTCACCATCTTCTGGTGTAAGAATGTTTTCGATCGGCCTTTTCAGTGCAAGGTGAGGTTGAATCTTTTTCTTTTTGCTAGTGTGACTGATGCATGGGATTGATATCTTCATATGTTGTGAACATTTTTTTTTATTGTTCTGAGATGTGGAATCTTTTCTGCCACTCTCTCATTTTTAAAGTTGTTCTTGGATCAAAACAGCCAAACTAGAGCACCTCTTCATCAGTGTCATGCCCAAGGCCATGCCACACATGGGCAAAAGGGTTATCCTTGCAGATAATCCCTTGTCTGTCATGGAACTTCACTGTTCGACTCAAGTGCACCTTTTCCTATTGGAACCCAACCAGAAGAAGAACTGCATGCGGCTTACAATGAAATTCGAAACTCTGCAAATGTTTCGGAATTTAAAAGGACAATTCTGGATTTTCATTTGTCCCAGTTGGAATTGTCCCACATCCTTCCTTTGTTTATGGTTTATCTTGCCTTCTTGATATAAATAATTTGTAATTTCTTGTTTTGCTGCTTGTTGAGAAGGAATCATCACTTCTGGAGAAGGGATGTGGACAGTACAGAGCATTGCTTTTCATGTTTGAGGCAATTGAAAAGAAATAAAAAATCATTAAAAATGTATCACAACTCGTAAAAAGTGTAGCTACTTAACAGAATTTTTCCATGTCCCTAATTTAATTTTCTACCCCCGATATTTTAATTTTTCAAACCTTAATGATGAAAGGTGGAGAGAGGCGGGACAACCCATTTCTAATGGACATTCAGAGGAGTGTGGCAAATGGCAATCTCTGGATAGATTCAACTTGCAATTATTATCGTCCACCATTTTACTTATTTTCTTGCCCCATACACTCCCTTCAACATCATCAATCATTATTTTATTATCCCCCCACCCTTCCCTCTGAATACAGGGTGAGCTCAATTGGCAGCAGGTGAGTGGAAGCAAGAATGCAGTCAACATAACTCTGTCTGCTGAGAATATCTATCAGTTTGCTGTGTCGGCCAATGGAGAATCGTTCAGCAGTGGAATGGTTTGGGCGTCGTGCACTGTCATTCCGACCAGTGGTAAGCTGTAGTCATTTCCAAATTCAGGCTCCGGATTGTTTTGTTCCATCACCATGAATCCTGTGCTACCAGAGCAGTCATTTGCTGACTGGTTAAGGAAACAAAATAAAAGCCCGAGTGCATGTCGTTGCCTGCCAAGCTGTGGACTCGTCAAAGGTCATCCAAATGAAACTGTCTCTGCCACTCTTGCTGTGATCGTTCTTGCCTCCCTCCCATCATCAGTACTTTGCTGATGATTGATGACTGAGTGATGAGTACTTGATTTATGGAGGTGTGGCAGACAGAAGGGGGACTCTGTTCTTGTCAGGGAATGGTCTTGGTGGTTAAGATTGCTGACGGTATTGCTTTTGTAGTTGATGTGGTGGGGGGGGGGGGGGGGGGGGTACAAGATTCCGAACAGGTTACAAACAGAGCAAGATTCCTAACAAATTCCCTCTGTCCCAAATGTCATTTGACAATCCCTGCTACTTGCTAGTTTTTAATCTTCTCTTGTGGGGCTATTTCTTGAGATTTCAGGTTCAGGTTGGGCAGACTGCCTGCTACAGGTGTTATCCATTCGAATTGGAACAAACTCCACTCCAAGCTTCCAAAGTTGCTTCAAAACTGCAATGCACTTCTATTGGGTGGTCAAGTGACTTTTGGGAAAACACTGTATATTAATGAGTTCTGCATCCCCTGCATTTCCATCTGACTTTTAACCCCCTCTCTTTCTGTTTCATACCTAGTTGTTGGTCGAATGACCAAGGTCTGGATTAGCAGGGTTACTTCGACTTCGATAGAAATATCGTGGAACTTGGAATGTTCAGACAGGATTGGAATTGTCACCGGATTCCGAATCTACTACTGTCCTGTCGACAAGCAGGATGAGAATTATTGCCAAAGTAAGTCAGAGTGGAGTAGGGATGGGCCGGGAGGATGTTAACAGGCAGATTGATTTTCCTCATCTCTCTGCATTTCGGTTGAGCATAAGGGGATCGATCTGGGAGTGAATGGTCCTGATTCCAGGTGGAATCCATTCTCTGGTTGGCAGGGGAAGACTCTTAACGCTTCTCGGAAAAGGAGAAACAATTGGCCAATTTCCAAAACTGAGGTTAATCGGCAGATCACCACGATCTGCAGATCGTCGAGTGGTGATATGGTTGACCTTGTCATCCGCAGTATCGATGTGAATCCAAATGTTTGTGGTCAACTAACTTACTCGTTGATCGGCGGCGATCTGCCGATCAATCTTCGTTTTGGAAATCGACAATGTGCATGCAGGGATTTCCTGTTGACATGGTAGAGGCCTAACATGCTCAAAAAAGAAGGAGTGGAAAACTAGTTACGTGTAGGACATACGCACAATCGTTTGGATATTACTTTTTGTCATTTTTTCCAGAATTTTTTTTTTGCTGATGGGTGGTTAATGAAATGAATGTGTGATGAATTATTTTTTATGTCAGCAACCTGTGGAGATTCAGTTTCAACATGCACTATGGATGGCAAAGTTTCTACCGATGTTTTTGAAATAATTTTCGAAATCGATTTGCCTTCAATCATTGAAATGACATTGTGATTGATATTTAACTCAGTCCTCCTGCCCTTCTTGATGTTGGACTTGCTTCAAGAGTCAACACGTACACAAGTAAATGAGTTTCACTTTCTGGATACACACCACTTGATGCATGGGACATTTTGCTTCCAACTTACAGAAAGTTGAGGAAGTCATGGGCCTGAGAAAATAAATGGAAATTTTCTCGCTACAAAAAATGTGACAATGATGGAAATCAAGAGTTGTTACGAATGTCTTCTCAATGATATATATTTTATTTTTTTGCTTAAAACGACAGGAAATCATGGATACACCTCAAAAATTTTCGGGGCAAAAGATAGAACCTTTTGAAAGGGTCCCATCTCTCTTCATGGTCCGCAAGTTTTTTGTTGAAATGGTCAACCTGAAAAGCCCTTTCGAACAATAATTTTGGTTTCCTTTCTTCTCCCTCCCTTCATCCTCCCCTCCCTCCATCCTCCCCTCCCTCCCTTCATCCTCCCCTCCCTCCCTTCATCCTCCCCCCCCCTTTTC
>JASGXE010005409.1:0-35242 GCA_030068105.1 Sinentomon sp. SZTP_YWyxl
GAAGTTTTCAAAGTTATTTCTTGAGAAAAATCATAGAATTTCAGCAAGGAAAAAATCTAAAACCCGTTGGTTCTTGTGGGATACACGAACGAACAGACTTTTATGCAAAGAACACATGTGGACATGCTGAAACAGACGAATTCGACTCTACTCAAGACATCTTGCAGTGTTTACGGCTTTGTTTAGCTTTTGTATATGTAGGCTCATTCTTTCTGTTTACTGGCTGACAACGGATGGGAAAGCCTAGACTGTCTTCTGCTGGCAAAGATGCAGTCGGAAAGGCAGCTAGAGGGAAGGGGAAACATCCATCCAAACAGAATAATTTTCACCAAACGGCAGCGGCATATGCAGGCAGATGTCAGTCTAGAGAATTCAATGCATTTTCATTGCAGGCATTACAATTTATGAGTCTCCCAGAGTTTTTTTTTTTAGTTAATTTTTAATAGACTCTCAACGAGAAGGTGGCCTTCTCAGACAATTCAGGTCTGTTGTGATCTGCAGTGCCCTTTTTGCCCCGCTGTGCCCCTGCTGTGGCCTGTTGTGGCCTTTTTGGCCTGCTTTATTGTTTTTTTGCCTGTTTTGGCTCGTTGTGGTCTGTTTTGGCCTGTTTTGGCTTGTTTTGGCCTGTTTCATGTTTTATCATATCCCCATTTTGGGTTTCTTCCACAAAATGTGAGCGAAACACGAAATAAATATCAAATCAAATACCAAATACTGTTTTGTGCTTTCTTCGTTGTTGTTCGTTTCGTTGTTATTGTAATTTTGTGTAATTTAGTTGTTACAAGTCACCCTGTTGATTCTGATTCTCCAAGCATAAGAGACGAAACACCGATCCGGACAAACTTCCAAACGGACATTCCTCCAAACGGACATTCTTCCAAACGAAGAAACACGGAACCGGACAAACTTCCAAACGGACAAACCTCCAAACGGACATATTTCCAAACGAAGAAACGCCGAACCGGACAAACTTCCAAACGGACAAACGTCCAAAACTTATTTTTTGGAAGTTTGTCCGTTTGGAAGATTGTCCGTTTGGAAGATTTTACGCGTCCCCTCATGGGCCATGTTTGAAAATATTGGGTTTCCATAGGTTGGGAAAGAACCGTGACAGAAAACGGAAAGTTCGTCTGTGAACCATGGCTCTGGCTATCCCATCCATGGGCACAGAAAATAAATTGTTTTCGAACAATTGAAAAGCGAAGTGAGTCAACATCCCAATTAATCACGTTACGAATACATTCTTAACTGTAGCAAGGGAAGCATCATCATACTTCCGGTCGAATTCAGATAACACCAACTGTGGTTCACTGGAATCAACAGATAAATACACAAGTCGATCAACTCCTGGATGAGTTCTTTCTGTGTTTCTCTCATGCACAACCAACTTTCCCGCATGATGTCATGTATTGAAAGCCAAATTCGAGCTTCAGGAGGAAAGCAACCTGCATTTGTTTGTCGTTTTGAAGACGAGACGGGTCTGCTTTTAGTCAAGATTCAAAGTTTTAACTGTTTACAGTGGACGTCAACACATTCCGGCAATGTTTAAAGTTTAAAACGTGGTCTGCAACATGCGGGAGGTCGGAAAAGAAATGCCCAGGAGAAGATTGAACCATAAACAAACTGCGTGATTGCGAGGTTGGGGAATGCCATCGCAAGTCGACAACCCCGATGTGGCCTTTCTCAGAGAGCCACGCATGCACGAAAATGGTCGGAGAGGAAACTTTCCCAATGACGACTGAGGATTTCAGGGGCTTTTTCCAGAACTCCATCAACGTTGAAGGTTCTTGAGAGACTCATCTCATATTAGAATCGTCGAATTTTCAACAATGAATCGGAGAACAGAACTGGGGTTGATCGCATCTGAGAACATTCTTACTGTGGAGAGATTTGCTGATTTGAGATCCCAAAACTTTTCCAAAGCGGGAGGGGGTAAAAATTCCTGGATATGTTTCGCTAACAATGCTGTTGATCTCCACTTTTGATTTTCTGCATGAATTTTCGTCCAAGTAATTTTAGTGAAAGCGAAGACTTCCCGCAGGCCTTTCTTCTTGCGATTTCGTGGCCCTCAAAAGGGCCGTTGGAGTTTTGTCCCCCCTGATTCAAAAGAACACTTCTCTATTTTGTGTTTTCGTGGAGCATTTTTATTTTTGTTATTTTGAGCTGTTTTTGTTTTTGAGAAGCTTGGGTTGGTTGCCCACAGTAATTAAGAATAGATACCAAATGCCAATCTTACCTGATAAAGGACATCAAGGGTAACTGGATAAACCATATGCTCGATTATCACCCTTAACACAGTGTTTGGCCCTCCTTGGATTTCGGTGGTGCCAATCAGGGCCTGAGCCGCCTGAATGGCTGCCTGAGCTGAAGCGTTCTGAAAAATAAAACAAATGAAAATTGCATTCGTGTTGAAAATGAGAAATTCTGGGTTTGTAACAAATTTTGTTTCCATGCGAAAAACGTTCCCTTTCTTCTTCCCCTACGAAAACCAAAAGCTGCAATTCCACGCAAGGCGCATTATGCGTGTTGCATATGTCGTGAAAAAGTTAGGCGTATCTTACCGGACAAACAAAAATTGCATTCGTGTAGAAAATGAGAAATTCTGGGTCCGTAACAAATTTTATTTCATGCGAAAAACGTTCCCTTCTTTCTTCCCCTGCGAAAATCAAAAGCTGCAATTCCATGCAAGGCACATTATGCGTGTTGCATATGTCATGAAAAAGTTATGCGCATCCCACTGGATAAGCACAATTGTATTTGTGTTGAAAATGAGAAATTCTGGGTCCGTCACAAATTTTATTTCCATGCGAAAAACGTTCACTTCCTTCTTCCCCTGCGAAAATCAAAAGCTGCAATTCCATACAAGGCACATTACGCGTGTTGCATACGTCGTGAAAAAGTTAGGCGCATCCCACCATGGACAATCCGCATAGAGCTTGAACAAACAGTAGGACAAAGTTTGAGAAAGTCGCTGATTTTGGATCAATCCTGGAGAAGTTTCAGCTAAATTTTGGCATCGGAATCTGACTGTTTTTGGCCACACAACCAATTTCTGGTCATCCCGTCTTCATTTTACTCTGAGGTACAGCAGGTTTTTGGGTCATTTTGACTAGATATATCCTGGCCACATCATCCCGGCTTTTTATTTGACCCGTGTTTTTTTGAATTTGACTTTCGCATGAGGATTTCCCGACGTCTTTTTTGGTTATTTTATTTCAACCCATTTTGGTGTCAGTTGACTTTCACTCGACATCATCCTCACTCGGCACACATTTTTACTCGCTTTCACCCCATTTTTTTTGTCGACAATCATTCATTTCTCCACTACCGAAAAATGTTCGTTCACAACTGACCAAAATCTGATCAATATTTTTCACCAGATCTGATATATTTGACAAGATCTTGAGAGACGGAGCAAGTGGAGGGGTGCACGGGATGTGACATTGCTTCACAAGTGAAATTCTCGCAACAGCGGATATCTTCCACTGCGGTGACACAAAATTTGGTCCCCAACATCGAGAGAAATGCAGCTCTAAAGCCGGAGTGCCTATTTAAGAAATGCATACCGTTTTGGGCACTTTTCCATCTGACCACGTGTTAAAGTTCTGACCCTCCAAAAACCGGAAAAAACGTTAAACAACGAAAAAGGCAGGTCAGGTCAGGTTAGGTCACATAAGGGAAGGTTAGGTAGGTCAGAAGGGTTAAGTTTGGTTACATTAGCTTTATTTTTCACTTTTTCCACTCGCGCAAAATCGGGATATGTCCAAATCAGTAGGCATTTCTGAAACACGCAGCCGGAGTGACCGAACAAGAAGGGGCCCAACATCTATTTTTTTTTGTGTGATGTGTTGCACGTGAAAACGTTCGCTACATGTCAATGGAGAAAATAGTGATGTCTGTTGATTATGCCCTAACAATCTCTCATGCTAGAGAAAATTGGTGCAGTGCATATGCGCATATCGCAAAAGTTACGACGCATTGAAGAATTTGGCCGTGTTGAAATATGACTCGGTATAAAATTGGGCGCAATGAGAATTTCCATCATGTCCAACATACTAACATCTTTCTGGGAAGGATTTACGAAATGTCATGGAAAGAATTTATATATTCGAGATGGCACGAAGGCATGCTAAGCCTATACGGTAGACAATGAATGCATTCTTTCCACACAATATCAGTGTTGACAAATGGCATGTTTGTCGCCGAAAAGTGGTGGCAAATCCCCGAGAACCAACTGTCCCACGCAAAAGTACATCGGGGCATTGCTGTGACGAGTTAAATTGCCTGCAAAACGGAGGCAATATCATGAGAGATCCTTGTTCCCTTCACCCAAAATGGAGCACTTAAATTTGCTATACGGTTTATGTATACCAGTTTTTTCCAAGCGTGAAAACGCACAACATGCCCCAGTACACAAGCGCAAAACACCTCGTTCCAGGTGTTATATGTTTGTTATTTGCATTTAATTTGTGCGCAGTGGTATAGTCCTGAACCTGATTATGATGGATGGGGATGAATTTTTTATGGCAAATTCTAATTTTATTTAAGGCAGAAGAAAAATAGCGAAGGCGCGCTATTACTTGTAGACGGTGCGCAGTGCAAACACCATAGGCACGCACACATCGGCCGAGCAGCGGCGGAAGCGCCCATTAAATTTAAAAGGCTTTGTGGGGTGCTTTTGGAAGGATGAACGTTATTTCAGCATTCTGCATTCATACAGACAGGGTCAAAAATTACACTTCACATGCACGTATTCTCGTTCGTATGCTGTTTCAAGGATTTACTTTTTTTTGGGTCTTGGACGAAGTTCATCATGCTGACCCTTGCCGTAAGTAGAAAGCTTGCGATCTGTCGAACCGCATTTTTCGCAAAATTACGAAACATCAACCTCCCCAACGTTAATCCTAAAACGTAATTTTGCCAACCTTGTGCTACATGCAGCTCTCTGTACAGGGAGAGAGCCCATCATGCTTTTTAAAGCTCGCAGGTGATGCATTTCGATTAATTCCGCCGGACGGTAGGTATATCTCTTCGGGGAGTGGGCCCGAAGGCAAAAGCCTTTCGAAAGTGTTTTTGTGCCATTCAGAAAACAAACAATGCATACGAATATATGCACATGATGACTGTTTGGGTAATACAATACGCAACTCGCCGCTCCTGACGCCGCGGTGGCGGAAAATGGAACGCAAAAACCTTTTATGGAACAGGGTGCGATTTATTGCCGTTATCGAATGACAAAACGAGTGGGCTTCGGTGATCCTTCAAACGGATACGAAGGTGATTTGACCAATAATTTGGGTGAAGTGTAATAGCCGCTGGGCAGGGATGCGTTCGTGGCAGCACCGTTCCAAAACGTAAACGGCCAGCACCGATAAACTTCTCAAATAATGCAAAAAATTCAATTGTACAAGATGTGTCAGGAATGCATATCTGTCGGCAACTACTCTTTTTTGCACGAAAGCAGGCTGGAGAAAACTGATTGATATGGAGATCATTTCTCACGAACGAGATAATTGGGAGTTGGTGATGTTAATAAATGAACCAACTGTTGGTGTTATGCATGCCTGCAAGCGGGCATGCATGACAAACAGATGTTGTGAGGCCTGCGTAGGAAGAAGATCACTTTGCCACAGGAATTTGAACCGTACACGGGTTGAGAAACAGAAACATTTATGTTTATGGCAGAAAAGAGAATTGATTTGCTCTGACACAGAAACTGGAATGTTCATTGAATTCAGTTCATTTTTTCCAGAACATAACACTGCAGGGGTACCCTCCTCCAGAAAAGCCCCATGTTCCGGAGTCATTGTTTTCATGAGTATTGCCTGATAATGGGACGTGGATTTTCTCGATCCGATCCGGCCCGAGGGAGGGGGGTGTCGCTCAGACAGGCAGGTCATGAAATCTCCACCTGGAACTGCGAGGCCGCACAGAGGATCCGCTCGTGCCCGTTGCATGCAGTTACAGCTTTCACAGCACCGACTCGAAGAAGTGACATGCCATTGGCCTGACAAATTACGACAAAAGGGAAGCAAAATGATAAAAAAAAAGAAAGTACAACAAGGATTAATGGTCGCTTTCCTCCATTTTAGATTAGGCCATCAAAATGTACCTACCACTGAGGTAGGTAAGAAGAGAGAAAGATAAAGTCGTTGTGGTGTGTGTAGGAAGATAGAGAGAAAAGAGGAATTGGTAGATAAATCACGCAAAAAGGTTATTTTCTCCAATATAGCCATTTTCATAATAGATCAGGCTTGCGGAACAAAGCGGACTGAACCTAAACCCGGCCTGTATAGACAACGCAGGCAGCAAGGAACCATCGATATAATACGAGATTTAAAATTTCACCTTTCCCTCAATAATGGCCCGCCATGCGGCGTTAGCAGGCGAAGAGCACACAGCTATCAGAGCATACACGCACGCACAGCCAGGTTTCAGTGAGTGAGAA
This sequence comes from Sinentomon sp. SZTP_YWyxl, assembly GCA_030068105.1. Lineage (NCBI taxonomy): Eukaryota > Metazoa > Arthropoda > Protura > Sinentomata > Sinentomidae > Sinentomon > Sinentomon sp. SZTP_YWyxl. Next base: position 6,449 of record JASGXE010005409.1, read on the forward strand.
CAATAGCGCGTTGAATTTCTCCAGCGCTTGATTGAGCTGGCCTTTGCCATCACCCCGACCCCAATATGGTATCGTGCACATTACAGTCCTAAACCGCATCAAACCCTAACAACCGCAACCCCGACATTAGTCTCCTAAATCTCTCTCTCTCAACCCATGTCGTTTAATGAAACACGAAGCGGGAGCCTAGGTTTCCTTCAGCAAATTGCAAGGCTTCCTTTGTGCGCATGGAGGGTTGCCCAAAAAGAACGCCTTTCATCCGCGTATATCTGTCAAACTTCCAACGCAATTCATCAAGATGGCAGACCGAATTTCGAACATGCGAATTTCGTGACCAGTGACGCGGAAATATGGTTCTTTAATCAGTAAAAATGTGATATAGCGACAGGGGACGACATATACATGTAATGTTCAGCAAACGGAAGCAATTCCAAGGACCACGCAGAAAGTGATGGAAGTTGGACAGCCCAAATAAAACACCGTGTAAACCGTCTGGCAGTGAATTGAAGCACAAAGAAGCATATGACAGCAGGATCAGTTATGCTGCCATATCGGGACAATGTGGTTCAGTTTTGTCGGGACGTTTCGGAAGTAGCCTGCGTACCTCGGCCACGAGATTTTCGTACACAGAACCCAACTTTTGGGATGCATCATGCATCGCGTTTATGCAATTATTGGTTGCAGTTCGGAATACCTGCCGACATTTGAAAAAAGCTGAACTGAACGAGTTTTCACACGCGCTCAAGTAGCCAAAATATAGGATATAGGAAGATGAGGACGAGGTGGGTAGGACAGGATAGGTTAGAATGGGTGTGTTAGGATGGTTAGGTTGGGTTAGGTTAGGTCAGGTTAGGTTTAGTTAGCTTTAAGTATATCAGAGAGCAATGGTTAAAACTCGTTCAGTTCAATGTCGGCAGGTATTCCGAACTGTTACCCAATTATTGGCACCACAGGATGTTTGTCAGCAATGGAGCAAAAATGACACGTTTTTGCATCCATCCCCTGTAAATCATTGGGTGCGTAGTTTGGGTGGCAAAACCGTTGTGTACGTTTTTTTTATCTTATTGATATTCTTTGAAGTTGTTGCAAAATTGTGTGTTCAATTTTTGAGCTCATTTTTATATTTTGGTACCTACCCAATTTGAAGGGGGGTTCGCCCCAAAAATAAAAAAAATCGTTATAATGGCATCACAAAATATTTCAGATAACACATTACTGCGGCATGCCGTTTGTAAAGTCTTATTGGTATCAAACGACTTGTTCGCAGTTTGTGTGACGACGCTGGTTCTTATATGTCTTGAAGGCTATGTCATGAGGACTCAAGTAGCCTTACCAAAGCCATGTGAAGTACTCGGTAAAATAGCTAGCTATATAGGCAATCATTTTAAGCGGTACCCATTAGTCATTCTCCGAGGTAATTCCTCTAAGCTTTCCCATAGGGAATTTCGTTATAGATTACACAAGTCTTTCTTGTTGGTAGAGACATAGCCTTTTACCCCAGCAAGACCAACCACAATAGGATATCCAACCCAGCCCCGCGATGGAAAATTGAATTGATTTCAACTGTGAATGTGATTCAGTTTTTACCAGCAGCGGCAGCAGGGAGGAAAAAATATCGCGGTGCCAAATGAGGCGAAAGAATAAAAAATGGTAACGGCTGCGGAGAGCTGGAAATCGATCTAAATTTGATGCAATGGACTCGAAGACAGCCACAACGGCATGCATCGAATGAAACTAGCCATTTTGTTCTTTGATCGACAAATGTGGCTCAAAGGGTACAAAAAGTTAATTTGCCCGCATTATACGAAAGTTTTATCTCTGAAAAGTCATGATGACAACGATGCGAAATTTTTGACTCTACTGCATGACGAAAGCTGAAATTTCTGCATCACCATCATGATACAAGTGCCAGCAGATGCTTATAGAAGCGAAGAATCTGCAATGCACTTTTTCAGACATTTCAGTTTCTGGATGCTCAAATACCGTATACATTCACAATGGTGGGATGTTATACTGAACATGTACACACACCGACGCCTGTGGACATTACTGGCTGCCCCGTAAATCTGGTGTTGCGAGCAAAGAAATTGAGGCGTCGATGTTTCATTTCTTTTCATGTTGCGGGGCTGCATGCAGGCTGTCATCGTTTTTGCGACCACACAAAAATGCAATGCTTTCAATACCCTTTCCCTGATTTGTTCAAATCCCTGCTAAAGAGTTCACAGAAAGCACGTCCTAAAATCCGTTGAACCTGGCTTGGTGTTTCCATTTCTATAGAGTGTTTTCCTCGATGGAGGTGTCAATAGCCTCGACCTTTTTCTATCCTGAAGAACCACGCCTTGATCGGCACGAAGTAAAAGTTGCGGAAAACCAAGTGCATTGTCACACACTTGTACCAAACACCCTGTGTAACTTTCGCAAGGCGACTAAAAGCGATATGGCGTGTTGAAATACTCCATACCTAAACACGTGTTGTGTACCTATAGCAGCAAGTAAAGATGGTGTTTGTGATAAGAAATACCATGACCGTAACCGAAGGCACAGAAAAGAAGGCATCCTCCAACCAAAGTGTTATGGGGTTCAAAGGGCTGTTTGTAAATTATTAACCCTTATAGTGTTTGAATGTGTTGAAGGTGCTGGGAATGTGCTATAGATAAATGCAAAGGGTCGAAGGATAAGCCTATATAAAACCAGCACAGTGAGTTTGAAATTTGAGGTTGAGAACTTTTGGACTTGACTGCGGAGCAACCGACATCAACATGACCTCTTTCCCATGCAACGATTGCCCCATCCTTGAACGCGTAACAGCACCAACGCAAAACGGAATGATTTTACACGAAGGCATCGAAAAAGGATGGGAAGGGAAAGTAGAAAAGAAGAAATACATAAGGGAAAGCATAGAAAAACTCTGTCGCGTGCCATAAAATCTAGATAATCCTTGGCGCATATCTGCTTTCAGTAATTTTGAAGTGCCCAAAAAGATTTCCACCTTTCCGGGACCGCCCCAATGTCGCCCCGGATATTTTAGATCACATGGCCAATCATTGCCGTTTATTCGCTCAGCAAAACATGGGTCTACACAAGTTCTTGACAAAATTCCCCTGAATTTTCCAGGTTTTCCAGCAATTCCAGCATTTTCAAAGTTTCATTTTTCAGGCTCCCCCCAGCACCCTCCACCTATACACCACACCAACACCAAATTATTTGGAAACATTTATTTTGGTTTTTATTTATGAAAATTTAAAAGGGACCAGTGGCCTTTTACAATGCATTTGTAAAATTAAGCCAACAATTGCAAATGTAAAATTTTATTGCTTTAAAATCAAAATTTGGCAGCAGATATACCTATATACGTCGATACGAATTTAACAGAATCTTATCATTTCTCGCAGCGATTCTCTGAAATTTCCGGGTTTTTCCGGTGCAAGACGCATATCTTGTATAGAATTTTCCATGTTTTCCAGGTCTGTGGACACCATGCAAAAGACAAACCGAATCCCAGATTTAAACTAAAACTCAAACCAAAAATACTTTCTGATAAACAATAACTTAAAAACTGAAGTGGTGAAATTTTATCCTCGACGACCACAGTTGTCACGGAAACGCTCACACCTCCAAGCCACAAAAACGATCGCAATGAGTCCAGCAGGCTGCAGAGAGAGGATGAATCAGAAAACCTGAAAGCCTTTCCCAGAGGGATATTCCTTGCTAAACAAGTTTTCTCATGCCAAACAATAAAAAAAATCACCCCCGATCCCCGATTTCGACTAAATGCATCAGCATGAACATTACTGCAACGTATTCAAAATGAAGTAGAGCTCAGGACGAATGGAGCAAGAATTATGGAGAGCTGTTGAAACGACAATAAAAATGTGAAAAGCAACGATGAAAACCCATCGACAGGTCAACCATCGGAGAAAGAGCAGTAGAACCGTTACCGGTCCGTTCCTGATTCGGCTTTACATTTGGACTTTTTTGTGATGGGAGCTCGGCATTTGTACGCTTCATTGTATACAACTGTGCATCGACTGACTCGACTGCAATGTACGAGTAAAAGCCCATGTAGGCCTAAAGTGGAATGCGGAACGTAGATTCTGTACGAACATAGACAGTTGCAAAACTCGACGGAAAAGGTGTAATGGGGTGTCATTTATTGTCAACAGCGTTGTTGGCAATCAACCCAAATCCGGGTAGATTCGCAGGAACCCATTTCTAACTGTATAGTTGTCTATCTTAAATTATCAGCCGAACGCGATCAATAAACAAAGCCGAAATAGAACAAAAATAGAAAAGCGTATAGACATGGCACATGGCAAACAACAACAGGATAGAAGGTGAAATCCCTAAATGTCGAAATGAATAAAATCGGTATTGAGCTAAAAAACAAAAGCAAATCAGAAGGGCGATGGAAGACAAGACAGCCCTTGCAGGTGAAAGCACAGGCGAATTAATTATTCAATGAGATCCATGCAGGGACACGGCAATTGCATTTGGTATATGTATAGGGCGCGATGCGGTTTGGAGTGCGCGCTTGCATTCGTATGCTGTGCAAAATCAAAACCGCCGTAGCTGAGTGGGTATACAAGGGCAGGATTCTTGAACTTTCAACGTGAGACAAGGTTGCTCGAAATTTACAGCCAGTGATCAGCAGTGCAGGAATAGAAAAAAGTGAAATGGCCACTGGTCAAACATGCCCATGGAAAGTTTTTCTTTCTTCGCAGTTGATATGTGCGTACAGTCACAGAATTTCAAAGGTGGAAAAGTCTAAAATCCAGGGACAAAACTGTGACAGTGTAACATCTTTCGTTTCCGCAGTTCCGAAATTGAGTATGAAGGGACTAAAGACAAAATACGTGGAGGAATGCACTTTCCAAGAAGATTCCTGCGCCTTTCCTCTGAACGGGATAACCATCAGGAGAAGGCAAGACAGCTCGCAATCTTCCCCGTTTTTCGTGTATTCACGGAAAGCTGTTACTGATTTTGCACCGAAAATACTAAGCTCATCAGCAGTATACCTCTCGCAACGAGATCAAGCTCCTCTCATCCTTCATTTTTCAGAGATAGGCCAACAAGGACCAAGGTTTCCTCACTCCAAAGATCTCGTGTAAGTGTCTTGCATCACCGGAAAAAACGCAGCTTTCGACCACACAGAGGGCATTGTCGCGGTGCAAGGGTGGCCCATGATGGTTCTGCAGCCAAAAGGGTTTCCAAACAACCTGCAATCGGCGCATGATGCAAGAAAAGCCATGCTCACAGAAAAATGTCCTCAAAAGCCTGAGTGAGACCTATCAAACGGACAACCTAAACCACTCAATAACATTCACATGTCCCAGAAACAGGATGAATAAGCCCAACCCCCTTTTCATGCCTCAAGCAGAGACAGAGCCACAGAACTGTTGCTACAGCTGTTACTGCCTTTCCTTTCCTCTCAAGCAGATTGGATTGTTTGAGAAACGCCCATACTGTTATAGGGTATGGAACCTATCTTCGAATGAGTATTTTCAAAGGCAAATTATTGCCAAACAATTCGTTTGAATAATTGATAATGAGACTAACGCCACTGGAAACCTTCTTGTATTTTTAACGCAATTAAAATCCACAACTGCGCATAGATACAGTGCTGCTTTTGTTAGAAAAGCGCATCGTGTGGACGTTGGCTTGAATCGTTCGCAATATGCTTCTCATTTCAGAGCAATTTAACGCAGCAGGTCTTGTCATCGCCTGAGTCCAATCGCACAGCTGTCGTGGTCTTTTGCTGATTTTTGGGCTCATCATGCCGCGCGCGAACTGTGTTCACCTGCGAGTGTGAAGATATACGAAAGATGTCAGCCATAGCTACTATCTGGCAGCGTTGGCCTTCAGTGACACTGGTTTCCGGCTGGCCTTATTCACAGTCTGGCTGGACACGATTGTCAAAACCATTGTCATGGCTAAAGGCAGCCAGCCTGCGCTGACACTCAAATTGCCTGTATGGCAAACGTTTGGACGAAATTGCCTCTAAAAGATGAAAAGTCGATTCGAGCGTTGACAACCCAGTCGTTGCGGCAGTGAATGGAACCCTGAAGGTCGCTGGTTCGAAATCCAGGCAGGGCATTTTTTCTGTTCAGTTACACTTTGTTTGTTCCTCTCTCTCGAAAATATACGAGTACATTGTTGTTAAAATACATTGTTGTATCCAAACGAATTCACCTCTGCATCTCCATGCTGTTGAGCTTGCGCGCAGGAAAAACTCTTGCTGAAATATGTACCTCATGGGCACTCTGAATGAAGCCAGGTTTAGAACTTGGCTATGTTTGACTTTCAACACCTTGGAGGAAAACAAACATCAATCTGACACACGTTTCTGGAAATACGAGTATAAGTTGAACTTTGTGTTGAATCACCATGAATGCGAAAAAATGTCTTGGATGTTCTGCAAGCCTGTTTTTGCAGCGTTTTTGTTTCCAGAGCCACATATGCAGGCTTAATGCGCGCATGATTTTTGGAACCATCTCAACGATCCTCTCCAAACATTGAAAACTCCCGTATCAACCAACAGCTGATGAAGAAAATTGAATAAAACTCACACGCTATATCAGTCACATAACAGCACCCGAGGCCATGTCATCGTATGCGAAGCGAAAAAAACGTATGCTTCCAAATGTGCTATGATGCCTGAAATTAATAACGTCTTGCAAGTTTGCCATCTCGTTCCATCAAGAATATCAATTAAAATTTCTCGCGCGCACTGAAACTCCGTAAGACTTCATCAGCCCCCCATCCGCAAGCCGGAATAACCCTTTCCCCTCTGTTATTTATTTGCTGAAATTTCAAATTTACTGACAATGGAGCGCAGTATATTCGTGTATGTATCAGCAAAGAAAGCTTCGCGAATGCAACCTCGCGACATGCAGGCACACAATGGGACGGGCACGCTATACAATATATGGAATAATGATTTTCCAGAGGGGATGGTAGGTACTCGGAGAGGACAGGCGTAAAGGCCAACGCAGGAAAGCGCACACGTCTGATGAGAAACGCTGAAGAATGTTACCGTACACCTGTCCTTTTTCCCTGGAAGCTTAATATACCTTTGCAGGTTGAAATAGTTTTCCACGGAGGCCACTGGCGAATTTGAGAGGCTGTAGGTCTATTAGTACCGTGCCGTGTCCCACTCCAGACAATAAGGGACTATGAGGGCGGGAAGAGGGGAGTTCACAACAGATGACACAGATAGTCATCAAGACCCAATAGCAGAAATGACAGGCTCGGCTTGGAAAGTAGAAAAAACTGTCAGTGTGGGAAATTAGGTCCGAAAGTCTGCAGTGTGCTATTGGACTCGGAGACTCGAATCGGAAGCACTGCCTTGTTTTTGGCAGAACCTTTTTTAAACCCCGGATGAAAATTTTTAACCACCAGAAAATGGAAAAATATATGGCAATTAGGTTGCTTCAGGCTGGGATGTGTCCGTTAAATGTCAATCCAATCTTCATTTATAGGAGTTTTAAAAGGCAGTTGGGTCCAGTGGCGCGGTTACGCCTGCTTCCCGAGTTATTGGGCCTTAAATCTACGCTGCCATTGCTTTAAGAGGCGACATTTGCCTGGCAACTCGTAGCTAAGTCAGCGTTTGATAAATTAATTTTGTGATTCTAACAAGAGAATACGCACATGCAAAGTTCGACATGCCACGATGTCATTGCGCAATCAGATTATCGCACCACCATGTTGCGGCATAACAAAATAGCAGGTGAAATTGGTCAGATTGCCGCTTCCAGGGTTTTTTCTCAGTGGTTTACAGTTTCACAGGCTAAAAAACTGGACTTGGTATGCTAATTGGGTGTAAAGTGACTGCAAGCTGAAGGCCTACAAACTGGTACTTAATCGTGTACAGATCAATTTATACCTGAGGATCGCGAACTGTATGGTAAACGAGTTTGAATCGAGTCTCAGTATCACGGGCACAGGTATTTGAGAAAGCGATGCCTACAGTCTTTAATTAAAATTGTTTAGCATTTGAACGCTTTCCCGCAATGATGACGAGAAAATTCCGAGTTCATCCTGTCAGAACCACCTATAGAGAATCGATCTACGGCTTTTAATTTAAATTTTATATCGATCTGGCTCGGGCTCAAGTTGACAAAAGACACGCCAACAGAGAATTAGAACGCAGAGAATTAGGAAATCAAATGATTTACGAATATTTGGCTGATGGAAATCAAAAATAGGTACCTGTACAAAACAAATGCAACTTTCGCCTCATTGGAAATTGCTTCAAAATCTCTCTCCAGTCAAATCCAGAATTTGTTGTCAATTTTTTTTTTCGAGCGAAAGGCAAAACAGCACTTGCGCATCCTTGCTTGATAGGCTATTTAACTCGTGGGCTAACTGCTTGAGAAACTGCTGGCCAAAAAAGTTTTGAGCATTCGTAGAATTTAGTTTTCTATGATGGATCGCAGGACATGCGACAAAGCAAACAAACAGGTCAATTCCATGTTTTACAGGACTTCCGCATGCATTTCCATTTAACAGCGCATTTCCACAATTAAACGGTTTGATTTCCCATGCTCGTGCCTTACTGCCGTTTATTTTCGCTCTCAGGGGAGCATAATGGGACCACAGCCTTCGGCACCATCGAAACGGTACCGTACTGCCAGGGCCAGAGACACGCTTCAGAATGCTGAGCGCATTGACGTCAACAAATGATAAAAAATTGAAATGTGTCTCGACCGCCATTTTGTAGTTCACCCCGTAGAAATGAACGCAATTACGGGAAGACTTATTGAGATGATGGGAATAACGGGGAACGGAAGGACGAAAAACCGAACCGAACTGAACCGAACCAGCAAACCATCACGAACAATGATAATTCGTTTTCTGTCGGAATCGTTACTTCCATTCTCTTATCATCATAAATAGGATTAGGTGTGATCTTTTAAATCTATTTTCGATTTTGTTCCAGATTATACCCATCTCAGAAATTTGCTCCTTTATCCCGCCCGTCGGTTCGTCTTTCCTTTTTCAAACAGACATTCAAAAAGGAGAATCCTTTGCTAGGCACAAGCAGTAGATCCTTGCTGTTTGCTAGGATAATAAATAGATTACCAGAAACCTTCCAAACTCCTTTCGAAGGTTTGAAGGAGACAAACACTTCAATATCAGCCTCTCCCCCACCAAAAGCAGGATTACAAGAGTTGCACGCGGCACTAGCTATCAGGTGCAGCATATGAGTGCGTGGTTGCTGCAAACATATACCAGATCTTCGCGCGATGAAGATCGTGCCAAAACGAAGAAATCTCAAGCAACATGAAAAGCAAGTCGGACCAGAAGGGTCACAAGGCGTCCTTTCAAGAGAAGTAGGGGCTCAAGGACTCAAGGACAAAGAGCGCCTTTAGGACAAGTGAAGGCATAAGAGGTTCAAGGATAAACAACATCGTCCGGAGATTTACAATTTTCTGTGTCAGTGCATAAAAGATGCAATGAATGTAGCCGCAACGCATTGGCCGCAACGTTGCAGCACGGTGGAATTTCAGGTCTTGGGTTCTTTTGGTGCCAGGAAAATTTTCGGTGGCATGCACGTGGCGGCAACGTTGCAGCACGGTGGAATTTGAGAGATGTTTTACGGTTCCACAGATCGTTCTAGCAACGTTCCCTGGAACCTGAATTGCCATACCAAACAGAAAAATGCTGGCATTATTCCACATCGGGGTTTGGAGCGTGGTTCCGAGGGGCAGTGCCTTCTCGGATTCTCGAGTTTCGAATGAGGTATCCATCATTTCAAAGAATTATTTTTACGCTTCGTGATTTCACCCTTGGAAAAATCACACCCAACAGTCTCATTCGTCATCATTGTCAGTCACACAATTATTATGCGACTCTTCGGGAAAAGTCGGCAGGTTTAGAAAAAACTGCGGAATGCATGGAACAGAGGCGCAGGTCTGCACTAAAGCGCCACGTTGGATGCTATTGGCAGAAAATGAAAATTGTTCGTTTTCATTTTAAGGATTGGACTTGCAATCAACAGGTACCGGGTTCGTTTCCAGCCTGAAGGTAATTTTTTCACTTTTTTGTCGCGGAAAAGTCATAGGATGTCAACGTTGCAGCACTATGATGCAACCCAAAACGAAATGGTGCTGGGAACGTTCCCGCCACGTGCTCTGCCGGTCGGGTTGGGGAAGCAGCTGGATGCGAATGCAGCAGCAAAACTGTCACTGAGCAGTGTGATGCGGGCTTATAATTCCGAGTCGGTGTCATTCCTGCGAATAAATTTGAGCCAGATGCCAAAAAAGCTTTCACATTTTTCTGCCTCCTTTGTTTTTCCATTGATTGATTGACTTTATTTTCAGGGTTTCCCCTTTATCAAATTTTATACAATGACAATTTAACGACAATGACAAAATATGTTATTACAAACAAAACAAAGAGAGACAATGCAACATCAAGAAAGTTGGCCTGCAAGACGATTTTGGAAGATAGCTCGGCTGAGGGGGAGATCAAAAGTAGACCCATGCAGCTGATTCCACTCATTTATCGACCTGGCCAAGAAGGAATATTTCCCAACATCCTTTTTGAACTCAAGCATTTGATCTTATAAGGATGATCATTACGGGAATAATAATGAGGAAGGTTCACGTGAGCCAAAAGCTCGCCCCACCCTCCTACGTTGGACACAACGTTGGAGGGTGGGGTGGTTCCATATGAGCATGAGTCCTTCGAACAAAGTATCAAACGCACAGATGTTCCTCCGACATGCGGGAGTGCACTTTTGCCTCCTGTTCCAAAAAACCCTTTTGAAAAAATCAATTGTGAGAAGCAGGCTCCAACGAGAGCCATTCTCAAGACCGACAAAGCAGTCAACCCCACAGGAAGGATCTGGGCGATCCAGAGCGTCGCTGGAAGAACCTGGGCGATCGGGAGACCAGCGCACAAAACGTTCTCTGATCTGAGATCCAAAACGTGTCTTAGGCTGGGTTCACACAGGCGTTTTTATTCCGCCGCGTCTCGCCGCGTCTCGCCACTGCGTTGTGAAAACAATGTTGTTTAAATGAGCTTGTTCACATTGGCGTTTTTATTCCGCCGCGATTTTTTTTCCGCCGTGTTCCGCTGCTTCCCCTCGGCGTCTCGCCACGGCGGGCGTTTCGCTCGGTCGTCGAGAGTTGTCCGCGTTGCATTGCAGAGAATGGGATTCACAGGATGATGTTCACACAGGCGACAAATCTCGCCAGCGGAATGGCGGCAGCACACTGTGCGACTGATTTTATTCCTCTGGGCGTGTGTTTGGGATGTCAGTTTTTCACTGGGCCTATGTTTGTTTTTTTGCGATTTGGTTGCTCGTATTCGCATTGGTTTGTTCTTATTTTGTTTAAAAAAAGTCGTAAATTATGCCCAGTTTGTCCAACGATGGTTCACTTTAATCAATGATTAAATGTAACGTAACCATCGATTTTGGTTTTTCCATAGTTGGTTAAATTCGTTGCCATGGTATGAACCAATCTATAGTTTAAGTAAACCTGTGAATAAATGTAACATATGGTTAAGTTTTTCTGAGTGAACGGTGATTAAAGCTTAAGCTATGGTTTTAAAAGCCAGTATATCAGTGGTTTTTTAATTTCAGCCAGTAATTTAATCATGCTTTTTTCGCGCTGTTGGGATCCTCTTATGTTTTGGCTGTGTAAAATTGGAACAAAACTGCCAAGTCATTTCAATTCTTATACATTGACACAAACTGGTGGAGGATCTGCGTGTATCAGCAGCTTATGCACATGTGCCGCATTCAATAGCATCGCCAAAAACGCGGCGGAATCGCTGGAACAATTTGAGAAAAAACGCCAGTCGCGGCGAGACGCGGCGGAATAAAAACGCCTGTGTGAACCCAGCCTTATGGGTCACCTATGAAAGAAACCAGCCTCAGCCGGAAAGTCAAAAGAGTGTTCGAATCCAGCATGCAATCTACGATCCGATATATTTATCAGTGATTACTGAAAGCCGAGATATAAGCTGCATGACGAAAAGTCAGTAACAGGAAGAAGACCCGAGGCCATACGGTTCTCAGATTACCCCCCCCCCGACTCCCTGGAAAGAGAGGAGGCGAAAACGTGGGATGGCAAGATAACCAGCGAGTGGGGACTGCAGGCATGTGAGAACGGTACAGGTGGGGAGGAGTCAAAACAAACCGGTAAGTCAGGGTGAAACATGCATTTGAAAGTAGGAGAGAGAAAAAAAAAGACGGGGGGTTAGCTAGCAAACAAGCGAGCGAGCGAGAGGTCACGTTTCATCCAGCTTGAAAGGGTGGCTAATCTGGATGCACTGACTTGACTTCGCAGAAAATCGAGAAACCCAAGAAGGAGAACGGGGGCTGGGGCTGCAGAGCCTAACAGGGGGAGGATGAAGAGGCCACGAAGGGCACTCGACTGAACTGAGTCGGAAAAGCCCTCTTTCGCCATTAAAATCGGCAACATCTCAGTCAAACATAATAAGGGCGTGCACAATATTGCGAAAGAAGCATGGTGATCCAGAATCAAACGCGTGCATGGCGACATTATCAGATACAAGATTCAACAGAAGTTTTTTGTTTTTGGGAAGTTCCAATTAGGAAGACATGACACTCACAAGGCATTCGAAGAAAACTGTCCTTGTTGGAGTTGTGTCTTGCACTCAATTCAATTTTGATTGTTTGGACTGGAACATCAAAACGCAACAGACATCTCCACAAATCCAATCCGCATATTCCCGAGTGCAAAACAGAATCCTAAAACAAGCCAAATTCAAACTTTGTTCTGAGAAAATCAGACAAGGCATAGGCCTGTGACCATCTTTACCGAATTGATAGCATTGTTGCTGCAACACTGCAAATATCCAAATGAACTTTAGAGGCGATAATAGGAGGAGCATCTATGCGAAAAATTGGCGATCAAACTCTGTATCAAGGAATCTGTGGAGGAGCATCGCCGTCAACCAAAGATGGAAACTTTCCAAATTGGGAAAGGCAATTTGTACGAAATCATAAAAAAAAGAAATTGGAAAAGCATGTCCGAAAATTATCCCGCCATGTGTTCATTCCACCATCCATCGAGACGAATTCCATCGCTGTCATTTCGAATGGCACTTGCAGTCGAGCAAGCAATAGCATGAAACTGTCCTCAAGAGTAAATGTCCTCAAGGGTATTTTCTTCACTGACCTCTTACTCCTCCTTTGGACATGTTAGGATCTCATTAAACCCCCTTCCTTGATGCCTGCACAAATTCGCAGAAACGTTCGATGATTTGGGACATGCCAATAGCAAAAAGAAAACCCTCCAACCCTTTGCAAATCTGACAGCAATCAGCATTGGAAAACGCATTCCGCCGTTGAGAAGAGTTCATTTGTTTGTCTCCAATTTGCCTTCATGCCAAAGATGCAAACAACATCTCACCCGTCTCGAACAATGGACCACTGCGAATGAGATGATTCATATTGATTGATGTAGAGAAGACATGCGGTCGTATGCACCAGAGCCACTAACCCTAACCCCGACCCTAAGCTTGAAAAAAGTCAATTCCATGTTCAGATGCACCTTTCTCAACGATGGAAAAGGAATAATACTGTTGCGCATGGAAATCAAATTTTCCAACAGAGTGCTTTCATAAAAATTTTACGAATAGAACTCTGTTGGAAAATTTAATTTCCATGCGCAACAGTGTTCCTCTCCCATCGTTGAGTAAGGTGCATCTGATTGTGGAATTGACTTTTTTCAAGATTAGGGTGAGGGTTATAGTGGCTTTGGTGCATACGGCCGATGATCTTAATTCGTCAGGCGCCCACCACCAGAAAGTCGGCAAAAAGGGTATTTTTCAAACACACAAGAAAACACATACATTCAATTCGACAGGGATCCTAAAATATAGTGCGGTCGGGTCGACGTTGTTGGAAGAGGGAGATCTCACGAGAGAGAAAAGATAGAAAGCAAGAAGAAGAAACGAGAAGTGAGAGAAGATGAAAAGAAAACAAGGATTGCAAAGAAAGATAAAGGAAAAAGAAAGGGAAAGGAAGCAAAAGGACTCGAAGCAGTTTTGCGAAGACAACGAGTGAAAGCACTGGTTAAGCGGCTTAACCATTTTTTTTTTATGGAAAAAGAGTATTTTTATTTATATTTTATTTTCTCATCATAAACCAAAATCTAAAATGCTTTTTCCAAAACGAAGACCCTTGCCATACTCTAGGTATTGAGGCCTGCATCCATTTACATCAACGTGAGAAAAAACTCCCAAGCTCTGGAAAAATTGTGGCCTCAAAAAGAAAAACGCAGCATTTGAGATGGAGTTCGGTAATAGCGGCGCAGCGGAATTAATGTATACTCATGCATGTAAAAAATTGCAAGTGTTTAGATTTTAGCAAAAACTCCATGCTGCAGAAATAAGTATCCTCTTTAGCACCGAGGTCAAAAAATCTGACAGCTCCAGAAAGCTCTGTTGAAATCTAACGCTTTAATTTCTACCGCCAGCATAACGAGTAAAAAGAAACAAAAAGACGTTTCGGAGGCAACAGTTAAACAGAAAAAGCACATATCAATTCCGCCACTTCCTCTCCATGTTTGAAAAACAGAAACATTTTCTCCGATGTCCCATTTTAAATTTACAATTCCCCTTAAAACATGTTTGTGCCGAATGCATGAAGCCAGTGTTTGTTCAAAAAAGATGGCCTTGTTATATGTTGACTCCGTAGTATGGAATACATGCCGAGGTTCTTTGTAACCTGCAGAAGAAACATTCCGCAGTTCCCTGAAATTTGCGGGAACCAGCCTGGCTTCTCACTTTTTCTGAATTCAACGCATGAAACGATAAGTTTTGTACCTTTATTCAAAGTTTATTTCGCAAACCAACTTTCTTGTTGCGATTTTGGCGTCATGCCTTCTCGTTTACCAAATTGGATTTTGCAGGTCTGATTAATAAACAGCATGGGGAAAAGTTAAAAATGCTTGAAATGAATGTACCCGCAGGGTTGTCCTTGTTTTCAAGGAGAAAAAATAAAGATAGGTACCCATTGGCGTAATTTCTTGCATTTTCTCTACGGAATCCACAAAAGCAAAGTTTCCCAGCGTTCCATATACGCATATACAGTAAGCTCCGTAAGTTTCCCGTCATATGGAAATCAGGTTTTGTACATTCCGCCATCCCGTGGCTGTGCATCAGGCGCATGGTGACTGGTTATTTGAAGTCGGAATCTCGAGCAGCCGTTTCTGTCGGTCACCTCCTCCTGGCTTTTAATGGTGGACTCGAAAAAAAAAAACAAGAATTAACCATTGGTCGATGGTGTGCCTCATGCCGCCGCCATGTTGCACCAAAACCACCATTTTAGGAACGAACGCTAACCTCGAACACCCTGCTTTCTCTCTGACCGATAAGCACAAACGGGAGGATAGCCACACCTTGCCGCACTGTGCTTCAATTTCACAGCCACGGTGCGAGAAAACACACAAACCCTATTCGTCCATTTGACGGGAGACTTGTGGCGCATACGATATGATCCTATCAGTCTCAAAGAACTCCATTCAAGAAATATTCATCAGAACTTACAGCGTTCGAATGCGTTTGGTCGGTTTTGAGCTCCTTGTGATTTGAGAACTGAACGTAGACAGATCTGCCACGGAGTTGGGCTGCATTTGACGGACAGCTGGTGAAGTAGCTGACCATGGATGAGGCAGACGCTTCATCGCTCATCTCCAAAAAGGCCTGGAACAGAAAGGAAAATTTGTCAAGAACAGGGACAAAGGAATTTCGCGTGGGAACAAGCGACGATGATTTGTCAGTGCAGAGAAAAATGGCACGGACCAAAATCGAGACAACCGCCATTGTGCGACAAATTCCGGTCGATTTCGCAGGAAAACAAAAAACCACCATCCCACCCGCAATTGTCCGGTAGCCAAATCAAAAAGAATTTAGATATCACACCCACGGCGGGGCATGATGTCAGGAACAAAATTTGCTCCAGAGCAAAATCGTGATCCTGCCCCGCCGCTTTTGAAAATGGCGAAAGAGGGGCAAACATTTGCTCCGGAGCATTTTTATTCCTGCCATCATCTCCCCGCCGCCAAGTAGACCCAAGAACAAAACGCTCCGGAAAAAGATTGGTTAATATAAAGTAACGGGGGGCGGACAATCGGGAACATGGGACAATCTAGAACATATAAGCATACAAGGATGGGGACAATCCAGAACATACACATGGTTGCAAAAGGGGACAATCTGGAACATAGCCAAGATAGCAATTGCCTTACCGCAATGATAGGGGACAAACCAGAACATAAGTATACATAGGATGGGGACAATCCAGAACACACACATGGTAGCAAAAGGGGACAATCTGGATCATAGCTAAGATAGCAATTGGCTCACCGTACAGGGTGTACCAAATTGATTTTTGTGCTTATTTTTTACTTTTTCTTTTTGTCATTCTTCTCCGGGAACCCAGGGAAGCCACTTTAGAACCCTCACACGGGACCTAACCTAACCTAACCGTAAAGACTGTTGGAAGGGTCAGGGTTCGGACGGAAAAATAAAAACGAAATTCCAGGAGTTTTCCAGGACTTTTTCAGAGGTGCCTTTTTGCTAGAAGTTTTTATGCGCAACATTTCTGCAGCGCTAGCCTACATGCTTTTTTATTTCCAGTTATTTTGCCAAAACATTTTTGAAGCAGACACTCAGGACAGAGGAGAGCCTTTAAATGTTTTTCAAATCTGTGCAGCTCTATTTCTTTCGATTGCAGACTGTGGGCAGAGTGGAGATACGACTTTTTCGTAAATTGCACCAATGTGAATGACAATGATCTCGGTTCCTTTTAGTCACACGCATGAGTCAATTCGGGTGTAAAATTAAGGTGGGCCTAGTTGAGTATAGGCCTCTCACAAAATTTTTAAAAAGGCTGTTCCGCTCGTACCATAAAAGTTCACAATACAAATGCAAATTTTTTACAAATTCCCACAACAATAAAACCACACATAATAAGACCGGCGAGATGGACCTGGTCCAGTTTTGTCGGCAACCTCAACTTCTGTACAAGCCGAATACTGTTTCATTGGAATACTGTTCATTGGTTTAATTTACGAACTCATCGAAGCAGCTCCACCCTCAACCTGTAGTGCGTGACACTATGCAAAGAAGACGGAGATACAGGAAGAAGCTCTGCAACAAGAATCAGTTGAATGGGAAAAGCAGCTGTCAGTGCAATTCAACACGACGTGTCAAACAATTTAACCATGTAAAAAGATAAAAATTTACGATCAGCTTGCAGGAGATAGTCAAATAAGCCAAATTGGAAAAATGCAGTTGTAAACAGATTTGGTAGAAATTTTACCCACACGCTGGCCGCTGGGATACATCAGACATCATTCTTGGCAAAATTTCACATCTCTGTAACTCTACTGGTTCTCAAATTACAGCTGATTTTGTATTCATAAAGCGCTTTATCTTTGGCTGGTGCCCAACTCCAATGGCGAAGATGGTGCTCAAATCTGACATACAAAAAATGCGAAAAAATGGAGTGATGCAAGTCAGATTTCCATTCCCATCACTCTGGATTGGAAGTGATTTTTCTGCCTGATTCTCAACAGAATTTTCTATATTTTCAAGATTCAAGATTCTATATCATATTATGATATAGAATCTTGACAGATCTCGGTTATACACACTTTGTCTATACAAATAACAGCAGCGTGCACACGCAGACCATTGACATGCTAAGGTAAGGTAGGTTAGGTTAGGTCCCGTGTGAGGGTTCTTAAGTGGCTTCCCTGGGTTCCCGGGGAAGAATGACAAAAAGAAAAAGGAAAAAATAAGCACAAAAATCAATTTGGTACACCCTGTACGGTGAGCCAATTGCTATCTTGGCTGTGTTCAAGTTTGTCCCCCATTGCTACCATGTGTGTGTTCTGGATTGTCCCCATCCTATGTATTCTTATATGTTCTGGTTTGTCCCCTATCATTGCGGTAAGGCAAATGCTATCTTGGCTTTGTTCCAGATTGTCCCCTTTTGCAACCATGTGTATGTTCTGGATTGTCCCCATCCTTGTATACTTATATGTTCTAGATTATCCAATGTTCCCGATTGTCCGCCCCCCGTTACTTTATATTAACCAAAAGATTCTCCCCAATTCTTCACGCGTATATTTCAGAATCAGGTTCGAATATGTCACGCACAATTGAGAGAGCAGGTGGCGGGTGACAAAGCAGCAACGGTTGGAGAGAAGAGCAAAAGCCCTGCACCGTGTCACTGTGAAAAACTAATGTCAAATGCACGAGAAACAAGATGCAACTCGGTGAGTCCATGCATTGTGCGCCTGCAAAATTAATGACGTATGCAATTCCTGCTGCAGAAAATGATGTGTGTAGTGGCGTTTCAGGGGATTTGACCAACGTTGAATGAAACGCCGTGAGAACCACAAAATTATCGCACGAATTCAGAATTTTTTTGAGAAAATGACAGTTTTCTCCTGGTTTTCGTCGACAACCCCCTCCCCCCAAGACAAAGGCTTGGCAGGTTACACGGCAGAGAAGCCCCCATCACAAGACACACGTCTCCGCTCTCCAGAGCATGATCTCTTCGGGAAATCCAGCGGGTTGGCACCGAAAAACTGATCCGAGCCGTTTCAGTTGAATGCAGAGCAGAGTTAGGGTGCGATTGTCGGGCATTGTTCTCCTTGCGAGTCAAAGTTATGCAACAAGGTTCATGCCTAAGTTGTGCAACAGGGTTCGTGCTGAGCTACCGGCCGTATGGCTGTCAGCTCAAGATGGCAAATGAAGAAGAAGAAAAGCAGCCTGTGTTTGCTTTTCAGGAAGCCCCGTCTGCCCCTTCATGTGTGTGAACACTCAGAAGCAAAACCGTATTTTAAGAATATCACTGTGTGCTTTGGACTGATGTATGCCACCATGAAACAACCGTTACGTATTGCCCTGGTGCATGATAGTCCACAAAAAGCCTGTATCTATCCAATTTAATCCAGCTGCAGCCAGCATTAAGCATCCGAGCAAAACCAATCGCTAACTGCGGACTGGCACACATCACAAGAACAAATATGCATAGATCGCTGATCTCACTCTCGTTTCCGTTCCAGAATTTCAAATCCTTTTATCGCAATTCTCACTATTTTGACATCCGGAACGGCTTTCAGCATATAAAGCGCTATCCATGCGCCACTGACCCCAGCCCCCCGCAGTATCGTACTGTACGACCGAGCCCATTTTGTATCGCATTTTCGGAAAAGCGGACAGGGCCAACACATGCACACAGTGCAGACGGAAACCAACATGCGCTTTCGCAATGAATGCTGCATTTGCTTTAATTTGAAACAAGCCAAGCATGAGTGCAAAAATGCATTTTGGAAGTGCATGTGTGCGGGTTTTCGGAGTACAGCTTTCTTCGTGAAAACTGTGGACCAAACATCAAGCGGGAAATTATGGCACTTGGCAGAGGCATCTCGAGTGGCATCGAGGATTGTTTTCTCCATGGTGTCCCACATTCAACATGCATCACCCCAAAAAAGAACACAACGTGAGTATAGCTCCATCATCGCAGCGCACGTCCGACTGAACAATCAGTACCAATTTAATACGGGACACATGTACAGAAAGGGTTGTATGTTATTACGGATGGAGTCAAGTGTGCCATGATATGATGACGGCTTGGAATTTGCATTCATGCTGGTCTTTTTATACCAGCATGGAACATTTCGGTGGCTGCGGATGGGTCGGTGAAATTTTCGTACATTATTATAATCATAACGAAAATTACAGTGAATGGAATTTGATCGTTCGTGCATAATACGAATATGAGAGCGCACAGCCAGCAGAATTCAATCCACACTGTTAGCGGGAAAGTCAGCGCTTCAACCCCCTTCAAAATAGAAAAATATGGGTCTTGTGTGCCAGTCTCCACCGCATGAAAAATAAGAGATCAAGACATGGTGCTCTGTAAAAATTGGCCGATTTTTCTGCTTCAACATGATCGCCTGAAAATAAATGGGAAGGTCGCCTCAGTGGCACCTCATTGCAGCAAACAAAACAAGGGTTAAGTAGTTATTGGGTGGACACAATTGCACGATCGCAGGGAAGCATTTGGGGTTAAAACATTTGGGGTCAAGTCGTTTAGAAGGGGGTCACAATTGCACGATCGCAGGGAAACATTTGGGGTTTAGTCGTTTAGAAGGGGGACACAATTGCACGATCACAGGGAAACATTTTCAGAAAACAGCCGCACTCTATAAACCTTGCAATTGTGTCACCCTTTGGCGTTAACATACGGCACAGGGTGTGCCTTTTCTCTGTCGGGTAGTCGGTAAGGTCAGGTTAGACAAGGTTAAGGTTTTCTGTGGAAATCCCACTGTGAAAAGAATAAATGAGCAGGGAAAGCCACGTGTGCAAAACAGGGTCTTTCAAAAAACACCTCCCAAGAGAATCCTCAATTGGGGATGAACGTAAAAATAAAAACATCTTTTGGAAAAGGCAGCAAATTAAATGCGCAAAATTTTGCGTATACAAAGCCAATAGTGCACCCAAGGAACACAGGCACAAGTGTTAAAAAGTCCGCCAAGCTAACTATGCCTTCCCTCAAACCATGCCGACATCATATCCCCAGCAGCATGAATAAGCAGATGCCAAAATTGTACAACACAATTGTGGCGCTGCCAGGCGCCCAGTACATTTAAGCATATGTAGCGCCCAGTACATTTTCGCATAGGAAATGGCGTTGGCAAAATCCTTATGTATAGGCGATATAGGGTTACAGAAAGAGAAGGAATAATGGTCATGGAGTGAAGGAAAGGCCATCAGGCGGGTTTCAGTCATGAAAGCTCATTTCCTTTCTGTCTATTGGCCATGGCTTTTTAGACTTATTGCTGCTACCCCCTTTTACATATGGACGCTTTTATTATTTAGAACTCTTAATTGCATTCAGAGTTTAACTGACCGCGGTTCATAATTATTGATGTGAGCTCATTTATTATTTCTCCTCCCGTGGAAAAAGCAGCAGCAGAAAGAAGACGGAGAATAAAAGGAAAGGCAGCGGAGTTTTCGGTAAAAAGGACTCCGTTTCAAACGCGAAGGGTGTTGGGAGGGGAGAGTGCGGATACGAATTTCAAGCGCGGGGTTTCGCCATTTTCCCTTTAAATCCGCACCAAACCAAACACCCTTCGAGAGGAATAATCAGCCGCTGATGAAAAGGTTGTTGATTTTGAAAAGTTCGGATACAGATCCTGGAAATTCGTTGCAGAAAATCCTGGAGCGCGCGCGTTGCAAATTGGTACCCATACATCAAAAATATCACCGGCAAAGTCTGCGCAAACCTGGGTCCAAAAACCGGAAGTTGCCGAAACAAGTCGAGCGCATGCATTCCAGGATTTTGAAAAGAAAAATAGCGCCACAAGAGGAAAGCGTTTCTAAGCCAATGATGCCCGGTCGGCAAAATAAAGTTAAAATGGAATTCGGCCTCTCCACATGAAAAGGCAAGGCATTTTGATCCCAAAAATTTTTTCAGAAAGAATGGGATAAAAAAGGTCGAACTCGGCCAATAATTGAAAAAAAAAAAAATGATTTCAAGGCTTCCCATGTTTTTCCAACAATTTTTCAACCCAATCTGAATCCATCGGACACCTTAGGTAAAAATCTTCAACGGGGAATAGGGCTGTTAAAATTCCATTGGACTTTCTTCCGAACTTCCAAAAAATAACCCAAAAACAATCACAGCTCAAAAGCACCGGCGTTCATTTCAAACTCCCTTCTTTAAACATCATTTCCCAAAAGTCTCTGTTCTTGGGAAGAGAAAAGGGTAATTTAAGAATTCCAAGGGTGCCCTTGCAAATAACGGCAACCGGAAAAGGCGTCTCCTTTCCAGCAAATTATTGGGTAAAATTGTTGGAAAGTCCAAGGGGGAATCCCGTGGGCAAAGCAAAACAATCTTTTCCAGAAAAAGATCCGGAAAGATTATAAGGGTAAAAAGGGCTTCGGGATCCATGGCGTGGCCCCAGGCCAAAAGGGTGTTTCCGTAAAAAGCGAGGAAATAATTTAGGGGTTTCAAGGAAAAGGGCCAGAATTCCCAAAAAACCAAACAAAAGCCCAGTTGGAAAAAAAAGGGGGCGGAATGAAAAAAACCCCCGACTGGGATGGAAGCTCTGTCTCAGGGCAAAGGAGACACCTCACCAGGAATATATGAGGGAGGTGGAGGGGATGAACTCAGGGGTCATGGATGTGGCAGCAGGCTTCTTGCTGTTTCAGTTCACAGGACAAAGGCCAGATTTGTTTGCGGAAACTACACTGCGATGGATGAAGCCATTCGACAGGGCCACACAGAGACGTCAAAGAAAAACCACCGAGCCTAACTTCAAATCTGGAGTTTCAGCAACAAAGATGGGCTAACGAGAATATGCGGCGCTTTTCAGGCAGTGGTTAGCAAGAGCTTGTGAAAAAATGTCCACAGAGACCTGTCCTTAAATTCCAGGTACGTCAAATAAATGAGCAATTCCACGGGAGGAAAGCAAGGAAACACAAATATTGCCAAATGTTGGTCTTTGGACTCGGAAACGACAAGGTTTTCAACAAAAAAGTGCAAGCAGTCCAACGCGATAGATCTATATACAGCGATTCCGGCTTGATCACATGCAGGTCGCAACTCGCAGGGCTCTGAAGGGGGCAAACTGCAAATGACTTTCCTTGATTGAGCAATGTGGACTGCCGCGCTTCATAATTTGCCCTTCTGCAGTTACTGGTCCTGCGCGACACCGTTGCGTGTCATTGCTTGATGAGCAAAAACAAACATGACTGCATCAGTTTTATATCCTCTGGTGTTCAAATAACGTGCACTTTTAAATCCTTTGTAATTTTTTAAGCTGCACTTAATCCTCTCCAACTATTTAAAACTGCACTTTTACGAACCTAGTGAAATTTTTTAAAACTACACTTTTAAATCCTCTGCAATTTTTTAAACCGCACTTAATCCTCTCCAACTATTTAAAACTGCACTTTGACGTTCTGAAATTTTTTAAAACTACACTTTTAAATCCTCTGCAATTTTTTTTAAACCGCAGAATTTAAAATTTTAACCAATTTTCTTGTGAAAAATTTTTTAAACTATTTTAAACCCATCTGAATTTTTTTAAACCGCTTAATACCGAGGTTTACCTGCAATTTTTAAAAAAACTACACTTTTCCTCTGAAAATTTTTACCCGGTAACCAGGAAACACGGGACCAATGAAGACATCAATTTGGGTAACACCAATAATCGCCTGTAGAACAAATTCCAAAACAGAAAATACTAAAAAACGCGCAGTGACAGACAGAGCCCTTTATTCCTACGTGCAATAATTTTTAGCATTTCCTTTGTTTTGCAATTTGTCTTTCAGTTGGTTTCTAGTGCCACAAATATGATGCCTTGAAGTACACAGCGCGGGATCCCATGTTTCTTCCTTCTTTCGGTTATAGTACCGGCACAAGTCACCGGACGACAAAAAGTCACTCCACATTTTTTGGTCAGGACACCACCACGATGCGGATGCCGGAACACATTCCGGAAAGAGTTTTTTGGAAACTCTGCTTCTGGGTTTTGGTCCATGTTGTCTCCTCATAGCTGAGAGTTTGTAACGCCCTTGCCGAACAGCCTACAGCAGCCGAACTTCGGATGCATTAGCAAAACAAATTCAGCAGCTTATTTCAATGGAGCAGGAATGCATGCCCCTGTTCCTGTTATCTGAAGTGGTGGAAAATAGACAGAAGTGGGGCGGTACTTGTCAAAGGCATTAGGGAACAAACAGCGATCAAGTGATGTGTCAACAAAAGGGTTTTGGTGGCACGAATGGTGGATATAGTCCACAGGTATGATTATATGATTTCATTTGTACCGAGTGTTTGAAAAGTAATTGGGTTTCCGGAATTTGAATAGGATTGCAATAAAAATGTCAGCTTGTTTCAGCGTTTCACATTTTTGTTGCCTTACCTGTAGACACAAAGGGGGAAAGTCCTTGCGTATGTGCTGCCAAAACCAAAAACATGAGTGGACAATTGCCGCAGTCTTTCGTGCAAACAGCAGCCTTTCGTGGACTTTTGCAAGCAAATTTTAACAGGCATACGAGTACGTTGTGAAAAGAAGTCCACCAGAGCTCCAGAAAACGCATAAGAATAATTAGGCCCTAATCCGCATTGTTGTTAGAAAAGGGAATGGTTATGAGCTGATTCGTATTCATTCCTTTCGAATATATGGCAAGGAGTAGGGCTAAGGAGTAGGTTCCGGGGCCCCATTTCCACGTAATGTCCCCGCCAAAGTCCTCAAATGGCCCATATTTGGGGTGTTCATGGGGGAGCTGAGATGTCGTCGTTGAGCTCAAATTTTCAGGACAGGTTGGAGCAAGGGAAACAAAACAAAAAATGTTCACTGATAAAGTACCCTCCGAGGCTCCGCTTCCACGCAGTGTCCTTCCAATCATCCAAAGAGCCCAAATTGTAGTTGTTTTGTGGTAGATCTACCTGAGATATGAAGATTGTGGGTCGTCATATAAAAGCCATGTGCCAAGCACAGATTATCAAAAGCAAATTGAACAGAAAACGTTCAGTAAAAAATATGCTGCGTCCCCCATTTCCACGTAGTTGCCAAACAAAGACAGCTGAAAAACTTGTAAGTTCGTCAGGAGATTTTTTTTCTTCATCATCTGGCGTACACAGCCTGCAAGTTTATGAAGCAGTGGTTTCTTCGGGCCGCGGGTTGCGACGGTTACCATATTGCGCTGTGCCTTCCGTTTTCATCAAGGCAAGACATTGGATGTGGTAATCCATTGATTGTTACAATTAACCACAGATCAAGTAAAAAAAGCAACGCATTTGCCCCTTAATCACCAATTGGGTATGCAACACACATAATAATTGGTGTGTGCATGTGTCAAAAATGCAACGAATTTGAATCACCTTTCGGGTGTGCAACACACATAATTTATAATTGATGTGCGCAGCGTGTCAAAAAAACAACGTATTTGCCCCTTAATCACCAATCGGGTATGCAACACACATCATTTACAATTGATGTTTGGAGTGTGTCAAAAAAGCAACGTATTTGCCCCTTATTCACCAATCGGGTATGCAACACACATCATTTTAAATTGATGTGTGCAGTGTGCCATCTCAAAAAGCCAGGCGAACTTTTCCGTGGAATGTTTGCCTGGTTCAATCACAAATCATCACAACCCCAACCAACAAAAAAATGCGGAGCATACCAAAAGTTCTTGAACAGTCACACGAATGTCATGATGTTTTGCGGCGCATGCTGCCATTGATAATAAATGGCGCCATGAGTCAAAAATAAACTCCCATGTTCGAAGACTTTTGATGAGGGTATTCTGTCACAGAAAATGATCACAATTTCGCTGAGACTTCTTTTTGTTCAGCCTCCTTTTGCTCACAGGTCAATTCGAGGCACCGCCCCTGGGAGGCAACGTGTTTTTTTGCAAAAATACCATCCCTGTAAACAGTTACGCGAGTGTTGTCTTGATTTCAAAACATGAGTTGTTCAAAGTAAAAAAAAACTACAACTGCAGAAATTCGCAGTAATGTTGTAGATCTGTCTTATTGCATGTCATGTGCCGAACAGGGAGGCAAATTGGTAAACTTGAAATGGGCACACAGTCTCCTCCAATACGGATAATTGAAAAGATCTCTTCACCATGGCACGACGAGTGACTGACATCTGCAGCAGTCAATTAGTTGATAAGTTCAAATCCGCAAACAAAGGCACCACCGCGAAAGTCAAACAGCGCATTTTAAGTTCTGGTGCTTAATGTGTCTCTTTTTGCGCTCTTTGAGAGCAGTGAAGCTTACGTAACAGCAAGTGTGGCAGAAAAGTTCAGAGAAGCTATTTACTATTCGTATCAGTCGAAACAAGCGAATTGCGTTATTAATGATCAAATTAATCCAAATAAACGAGTAGATCGTCTTGGAAGGAGTCTGAACTTTCTGCTTTTTTATGCAAGGTGAAGTAAAGGTTTTAAGTTGTTGACTTGCATGCCTTAAGACTATGTTAATGCGAATTAATGTCACCTAAAGGAGTTGTCAAAAACTTGAAGTTTGAAAAGGGCGGAAAAGCAGTATGTAGAGAAGTAAGCCTCACAGGCCAATGCAACGTACAACAAAGGGGTTCAAAAACTTGCGCGAAAAACAGGGTGCTGCGTTAACCAAATAACATTTCTTCTTGATTTTCACATTTTTCTGGCCAAGGAAGGATTCACGAAACAGTTCTAGCATTGTTCGGTCGACAACCAAAAACTTTGGAGAATCCCGGATGTAATATAATGCACACGGTCAGGCTATTTTTCTGGAAAACTTGAATAGTGGGAATTGCGGCAGGAATTGTTTTCGACGGCCAAAGGAGGAGAAAATAAATATGGATTACCAATTTACCAGCCATACAGGCCGACTCGTGTGCATGCCCCAAGCACATTAGGCCAGCTTTAAAGTACCGCTTTACAAACTTGGCCTCCGTAATGAATGTTTCCTGCTCGGGTGGCTAATCCTGCAGGTGCTTTATGGAGAAAATTGCCAGTATACCTACGCAAGGAAATTACTTGCCACTGACACGATTAAGAGCCTGTCAAAATACAACGTAAACGTGACGGTTTTCGTTGCGTTGCAGCAGGTGAAGTCGTGGAGAAAAATTGTCGGAAAAGCTGGCTCCCTCATCAGTTAAAAATGGGTCCAATTAATTGTGCTGTAACCTTGCTGATGCAACTGCAATACTTTTACTGCAGTTAAAATAATTGAAGATGAGGTGAGAAACCTGTGAAAGACAATGAGCTCTAAGCGCCACTGACTTGTTAATTGCGGATACCGCTTTTAAGGAACGAAATGCATCACGTGGGATGCAACTTGATCGACGTGGAACAAAGAAATAGCATACGCAGCAAATATGGCAAGTGGAGCCATGGCTTTAATACCGCGTTCGGAGCATTATATTTTTGAGTCTCATTACAGCCTGTCATTCGGAACATACAAGGCACCTGAATGGTATGGAAACAAGTATACGTACGGCCCAGCCTCCTCAATTTGTCACTACCGGGCCATAATTTTGCTACTTGCAATTATCCGTCTATTTTTGCCGTTTCAATTCTGTCAAGAAAATTGGCCATTTCACCCTTCGTTGCCCTGGACTGCCATTATCTTCTCCAATGAAAATGAACAACCCAAAAGACGCAATAAATATTGGGCGAGTGTTCTTTTTCGAAGGAAACGGAATTTCAGGATCATTTAAAATTTGATGAATTATTCAAGAATTAACGGCGAGGAGCAAGGCAAAACGCACTAAAAGTGAACAGGGAATTAGCAAAACTAAAAATTAGACTGTGTCAACACGCTCGGGACAACAGAAAAGCATTGTAACCACACAAACTCAACCAAGTATACCTAAACTCAACGAAGGATGCACAATTAAAACACATTACCAGAACGAAAGTCATTGATTTCAACAATTTTGCTTTTCAAATCATGGCAGTGAGCATTCAGGTTGCATTTATGACAAAAAAAAAACAGTCTCTCATTCCACGCAATTTCATTGTTTCTTTTTTCTTTCTTTCTTTGTTTCTTCACGCAATTTCTTGTTTCTTTCATTTAATTTTGTTAAAATCTGCAAGAGACGCGTGGATTTTTACCGATTCCTGGTTCCTTTTTTTTCTCAATAATTGGACTGTGCATGGTCATCTGAATTCTCTGGGTAATCAGATCAATAGTTTGGGCTTGATGTGAAGTACGAGTATAGAAAAGCCAGGTGCCAAAAAGAGAGTTTTCCATCCTCACCTCACCCTTGATAGTCTGTTAACCCTCCACCAAAAGTTTCCGAAAGGCACGAAATTCAACTTGTATTGGCATGGAATAACTGAAGTGGCGGCTCAAGGCGTGAAAAAAACTTCCGACACGCTTTTGGTGATCGATCTTCAACCGATTTCACTGCGTCTTCCTGATATTTCCAGTCCAAAAATCATTGCGAAAATCAGCCCTGCAAATCCACACACAAAAACCATCAAATGACAGCCAAAATTAAAGCATGCCAACTCCAAAAAAGATCTGCAATAATTGTCCTAATGGGCTAAGAAAAAGACATGCGGAAATGGTGCGCGATACTTGCCGTGCCGTACCACAAAAAAAAAAACAAAAAACAGGTGCTTGAAAGAGCTTCATATTTGCTCGAAATTAGGGAAAAGTTTCTTAGCAGCGTGGCGTGCACGAAACAATTTTCTGAGCGTCGGACAAATTTGTTTCCAATTATAATCAGATTTATCAAACGATGAGGGACAGTGTCGCATCAGGGGGAGGTGTAATGGCCCCGGAGTGCAAGACTTCTTTTCCTTTTTAGGGTCTCTCTGCAAAAGGTAAAAAGAAGCAGACTTGACACCATCAAGCCCAGAGAGCAGGACACCTGACAGTTTCTGTTCGGGTCGTAGTGCCCCCCATCTTGGACAATGACGTGTGTTCGCCCGAGAAAATCGACGCTTTGAACACGACAGACTGTGGGTACACTGTGCCGAAAAGCCCGCTTCAGAAAAATGGCTGAACACAGACGTTGAAGAGGCGAGCGTGTCCGACCGTGAAGTGTAGCGATGGGCAACACCCGATTTTGTCACGCCAATCGCAACAAAACACCGGATCACTCGGGTCCTTTTTTAAAAATAAACGGGGCCCATCCATGGGCAGGGATTTTCAAACTCTTGGCTTACAAAACATGAAATTTCGTTTCATGTTCGTAACTCACGGCTGAAGATTTTGTACGCCTCCATTGCAATTGTTTAGCGCCAGTGACATTTCATGAAGAGTACATGGTGCCGATG